>PVLD010007656.1:0-89694 GCA_004027595.1 Dinomys branickii | reverse complement strand
GCAGCTGAGAAAAATGTGTATTCTGATGTTGTGGGGTGGAACACTCTGTATACATCTACTAAGTCCATCTGTTCACACTTTTGGTTCAGGTCTGTTATTTCTTTGCTGAGTTTCTGTCCGGTTGACCTGTCTCTTTGTGTCAGAGGGGTGTTTAGGTCCCCTATTACAATAGTGTTATTAGTTATTTGATTTTTTACGTTTGTTAAGATTTGACTTGTAAAGTTAGGTGCTCCATTATTTGGTGCATAAATGTTTAGGATTGTTACCTCTTCCTCTTGCAGTTTTCCCCTAACTAGTATGTAGTGCCCCTCTTTATCTCTTTTGATTATTTTTGGTTTGAAGTTTACATTGTTTGCAAACATAATAGCTACCCCTGCTTTTTTCTGGGGACCTGTTGCATGGAGAATTGTTTTCCAACCTTTAACTTTCAATCTGTGGATTTCCTTGTGAGTAAAATGTGTTTCCTGTATACAGCATATCGTTGGGTTGTGTTCCTTAATCCACTCTTCCAATCTTTTCCTTTTGACTTTTGAATTGAGGCCATTTACATTAATGGTTATCATGGTTATATGTTGGCTTATTCTAGTCATGTTATTTACTTGTTGTTTTCCTTCTTTTGCTGACTGTTTACTTGTTTGTTCTGTTTAGGGAGTTATTTCTATTGTTGTTCTTGGGATTGTGGTCTCTTTTTTCTCTGTCTAGAATATCTTTTAGTGCTGTTTGCAATGCTGGTTTGGCACTCATGAAGTTCTTCAGTTGTTCTTTGTCGTGAAAATATTTTATTTCTCCATTGAATTTGAGGGATAGTTTTGCAGGATACATCAGTCTGGGTTGGAAGTTGTTTTGTCTCAGAATCTGTAATATCTTGCTCCAAGCTCTTCTTGATTTCATGGTTTACGTTGAGAAGCCTGCTGTGATTCTGATGGGCTTTCCTTTCTAGGTGATCTGTTTCATTTCTCTAGCAGCTGTTAATATTGTGTTCTTTTGCTCGATGTCTGGGATCTTGACTATTATATGTCTGTGTGTGTTTCTCTTTGGGTTATGGATCATTGGGGTTCTATATGCCTTGATTAACTGAATTTCAGTATCTTTTACCTTGCTTGGGAAATTTTCTGCTATTATTTCAGCAAATATTCTTTTTATATCGTTTGTGTGGTCTCCTACTGTTTCACTCACTCCTATTACTCGAATATTATTACATTTTGCCTTATCTTGGAGCTGTTGGATTAATTTTTCTTGTGTCTTTGATGATTTTGTGAGATCCTTCCTTTCTCACTCATAAGCTGCCATGCTGTCTTCAAGGTCTGAAATTCTATCTTCAGTTTCATTTAAGCGGTTTTGCAAGCTTTCAGTGTAAGTTTTCAAATCCTGAAATTCTCTTTGGACCTGTTTCATTCTTGATAATTCATTCCTAAATTGCTCTTGTAACGTTTCCATTTGTTTCCTATTTTATTCTAATCTTTTATCTCTTTCTTCTCTATGTGTATGGAACATTTCTTCCATTATTGTTTTCAGTTCGTTTTTTGTCTGAGAGATCATTGCAGGTATGTGGCTTATTTCTGCTTTAAGCTTTTTTATGGCCTGTTGGAGTTGTTTCATTTCGGATGCAATCGTTTCATAATGTGCAGGTATGTGGCTTCCCGGTTCCCCTGTATCCTTGCATTCAGAACTTGTTCTGGGTGGGGTTGAGTTCTGAGACTGCGTTTTGTTCCTCTGTTTTCCCATTTTTGGGTATCAGATTCAAAATGTTGAGCTATAAATTCCCCAGGCAGTTCAGCAGGCAAAGGTCTGCTGCAGAGGCTGCTCCAATGACTCTTTCTCTTTGGGAGAATGTCCCCTAAGCTTTCTGCTGAGAGATCTGCTTAAAAGGCTGCTCAGATGCTGCTTTGTGGACCTCGTTATTCCGTACCCCGAGACCTGGCTGGGGCGCATAAACAGCTCGCCGCCCCAGGCACCCTGCAGGCAGGGGGCCGCTCAGGTGTTCCTCCCTGGGTGGAGCTCCTCCCCCACTCAAAAATCCCGTCGCGGCGTCCAGCCAGCTCTTCCGTCTCAGGGACAGTGCAGTCAGTAGTGCCGCTCGGATGTCCCTCGCTGGGCGGAGATTCTCCCTGACTCAAATAACCGGTCAGGGCGCCCAATCAACTCACCCTGGGATCGTGCAGGCAGGAATGCCGCTGAGATATATCTCCCTGGGTTGAGCTTCTTCCCAACTCAGAAATCCTGTTGGGGTGCTTGCTCGGCTCACCCGTTCCGAGATCCGTGCCGGCAGGAGATCCTGGGGCTCCCCGGCACTTCTCCGCGTCCTCGGCGTTCTCGCAGGAGCCGCTGACCGCAGCTGCCACAGTTTCCGCTCTCCGGCTGAGGATGGCGCCGGCTTCGGGGTCGGGGCTCTGAGCAGGATCCTGTTCTGTTGTGCGGATTAGCTCAGTCTGCCGGAGGAGCGTGTTCTCCGAGTTTGCTCTGCTCCGCCGCCTCCAAAAATTCCTGGTTGCAGCCACCTGCCGCTGCCTGCGAGCCATTTGGGTTTGGGAGATCTTGTTTTGTTTTTGAGACAGGGTCTCCCTATATAGTTCAGGCTGGCCTAAAATTCACAGCGTTACTCCTGTCTCAGCCTCCCAAGTCTGGGATTACAGGCATGTGCTACCACACCCAGCTCTTTGCAATTCTTAATGATCTTTTAGCTAAAAAGTAAATTCTAACTAAGGTTCACAAGAGAAAATTAAAACAGAACCAAGAAGCAAAATTCCTGTGTTCACAAGGGCAGTACATTTCTGGAAATCTCTGAGTCCTACGCATGAGTTATTTTTTGTTCTTGTCATCTTTTGCTCTTCTCCCATGGACAAAATATCTGAACAGTTCGACTTTGGGGCCACCCTTCCTTCTCTCACTGCTTTTAACTCCTTTGTCAGCTTAACGTAGTTGTTCCTTGGTATCCATAGTAGTCAAGTTCCAAAATACCAAAACAAAACACCAAAACTGAGGGATGTGCAAGTGCCTAGAACCTGCACACACCCTCCCTAGACTGTGATCACTCCGATGCCTCCCATAGTGGCAGCATCATAGAAATAGTTGCTATGCTGTTTTGTTTAGGACAAATGTCTATATGTGTTCCGTTATGACGCAGTTGTCTTTTTTCAGATATTTTTGATCTGTAGATGGTTGAATCTGTGGGTGCAGAACTTGTGGAGAGAGAAAACCAAGGGGTTTTTGGTGTTGTTGTGAACAAGTTTCACTGTCCGTGTGGAAAGGGTTGTAAAAAGAACCCCGGGAGTGATTTTTCGAGCATGCGGGTTGTTCTCCTCCCTGGTCTCTCTGGTGGTGAACCTAAAGATGTAGTTTGAGGACAGGTTTCCCCTTTTGATTGATTCGTCTGGACCAGCTCTGTGGCCAGCTGCATGATGCCAGGTAGCCCTTCCAGGACAGGGTCCTTACCAGTGGCTGCTCCCCCCAGGGGTGCTGCTGAACTCCCCACTCTCTGGCCACACACATGCCCAGAGCTCTGAGTTCCTAGCTTCCTTCTCCGTCCCTGCAGAAGTGTCAAGTAAGAAGTAGAAATGCCTTGTGGTGGCTCTTTTTATAAGGAATACTGTTAGCTAATAATTAGAGAAGAAGGATCTTCCTGAGGCCCTTTGGTGCCAAACAAGTCTCTTTTACACAGAAGACCTAGACTCACTGTATAGCTCATCTGTTAACTGCTTTCCTAGATGCCAGAGCCCTCCTCTCTCTGGAAAAATGCACCGAGCACTCCACAGTGAGTGGCTTTTCTAGCCTTTTTCTATTCAACAACATGATTCGGAGTTGGCTGGCTTCCCCACACCCCAGGATGAAGATGGATGATCTTGGCACAGGTTGAAATTTTTATAACCTCATTTTAGGGTAATGCAGCTGGAAGAGATGATGTCACTTAATAAAGTCCCTGCTCAATTTGCTCTTGCTGGCTTTGATTGTGAAGCAAGGATCCTTGAATAAGCGCATACACACACACACACACACACACACACACACGCACACAAACACAAACACAAACACATGCACACATACATATGCGCCCCTTGCCAGGTGCTTTGCACATCCCCTTGTTATAGAACCAGACAAATGGCAGTGAGGAAGTTTTGTGGGCAGAGGAAAGGAGGGGCAAATTCAGCTCAGGGTCACGTGATCCTCTTTCCCTCTTTTGAGCATTTAAAACAGAGCGAGGTAGAAGATTGAGCAGATACAATGTTCCCGCTGTTGTGGGGCCAGTCTTGGGAATCAAAGTCAGCACCTCGAGCCTGCCAGGCAGGCGCTGTGCCACTGAGCTATATCCCTGGCCCTGGGGCAAATCTTGTTACACAGGGATTGTAAACATTCTTGCATGAGCTGTGAGCGGGTCAGAAGAGCTGAACAGACTCAAAGGCCACAACAGCTTTTTCTTTTTCCTTCGCGTGCATTTTCAGTTCTTGCAGCAGGCCCCGGGTCTGCCAACCACAGCAGGGCTGAGTCACCCTCAGAAGGCAGAATTAGGGCACAGGAGAAGAGGTGGGAGTCTGAAGACAAGAAAGGAAGCAATCAGCAGGGCGATAAGTGGGGCTGTGCCTGGCCCCAAGCAGAGGCCAGAGGACACCAGACGCCACGCTGCAAAGCCACCTGTAGTGAGAACTGAAGCTGAGGCCTAGCTGGTTGTCCCGAGCCTGTGGTATTAGGGAATGTCCCATCCTGACAGGGAATTCCAAGTAGGCTTCGGTTTTCCCTCTTGAGAGGGAATGGGCAAGAAAGCTTAGATGATTATTTATTTTATTTTAAAGAGAATAAAAAGTAAGGAAAACCCCCCCAAAAAAATGGTACAGAATTGCAAAACAAGATGACAGGAAGTTAACAATGGTTGTTATATTACATATTGTCATCTTCAAAGTAGTTGTTCAGATGACGAGACATAGGCATGCAGAATTGATCAAAAAATTAAACATGAACTGTTCCTTTCAATAAACCAAGTGAAATTAGTAGTACAATTACCACAGCTATCTTGTACATAAATATATTTTTTCTTCCTTTTTTTTCTTTCTCCTTTCCCCCATCTCTGTTGTCCTTTCCTTTGAATCAGTTTCTACAGAACAATCTCCCTAGTGACTGATAGATGATTATTGAGTAGTGGAAACATAAATTTCCTGATTGAACAATGTGATTTAAAGTGACCTGTGGACTTCGGTTACTACAGAGTGGCTGATGCTGTCATAGGATCTGCTACAGTTTTAATCTAGAAATGGGATTAACTGTGCCCATGGAACAAGAGTAAAGCTGCGTTTATAATGTACCTCATAAGTGCTGCTTGTTCTAATGGTATAGATACATGATAAGACGCAACATATGGAGGACACAAAGGGTACCTGCACTGGATAGTGGGTACCGCGGGACTGATGTTTCTCCATCTGCAGTAGAAACATTCCAGGTGTGAAAGTGAATGCATTCAGAATGATTTTGTTCTCTCAGAATGCTGCCAAAATGACCCTATTTAGCATTGTGATCGTATGAAGTGTGACTGAAAGGTACAGTGAGTGTTTAAAATAATTTATTTCAGTAAAAGAAACATTGCCACTAATGCCCCCTCTTTTTGAACAAACGTCTCCCATCATTCTTGCTGCCTTCTGAAGCGGTTCTGGAAGTCTTCTTTCCTAAGTGTCTTTTGTTACCCTGTCATATCTGCCTAGATATCCCAAACTGATTCAAAATGTTTACCTCTCATAGTCATCTTGACTTTGGGGAAGAGCCAGAAGCTGCATGGTACCAGATCCCTTGAATAAGGTGGATGAAGACACACTGTAATGTTTTTACAAGCCCACCTTTTTTTTAATTTTAAAAGTAAAAGAACAAAAACACTAACAAACATACACACAGTAGCAGAAGAACAGTACAAAAACCGAACTACAGGTAAGGTGGCAGGGGATCAACAATGGTTGTTGTATTACACGTTGGTAGCTTCAAAGTGTATACTCAGGACAATACAAATAGACATACAAGGTTGATCAAACAACTAATCACCGATTGTTTCCCACATCAATATGACATGAGACAACAGTGCAACCATGTCAGCCACCCCGCACATACGTACATACCTACTCAGCTATCCTCCTCTTCCTCCTCTCCTTCCCTTCATCCCGATTGCTCTCTACCCCTGAGCAGCCTCCCTTCATACCTCCCACTCTATATTCTCACCTCCAGGTTCCTACACTAATGATACAATACGCTGTTTGCACATGCACATCTGGTTTACCTCACTTATGAGTATGGTCTCTAATTGTGACCATTTGCCTATAAAAGCCCCTAGATTGTCTTTCTTCACAACTGAATAATATTCCATTGAGTAAAAATGCCACAGTTTTTTAATCCAGTCCTCTGTGGATGGACACTTGGGTTGTTTCCACGATTTAGCTATTAAGGCCCACCTTTCTATTGGGTGGAACTTGCAGTAACATTTGCTGTATTTTTAAAAATCATACTTTGTCAAGACATAAAAGAATTTCCAGAACTACTTCAGAAAGCAGTAAGAATGATGGAATAGGTGTGTTTGAAATGAAGAGGAGCCTTCTGAGGAGGACTAATGACAGTGTATTTTTTGCTGTAATTTTTTTTTAAATTTAAACACTTTTTTATCAGCTTTTGAATAAAAGTGTGCTTTGTGGTTACCTTCAAATGATAGGATCTCTTGTTTTTGCAGCGAGAAGTCCAAACGTTCTTTGTTGTAATGGCCTTGGTTTCTGTGCCGTGGATGCTTCTGATCAAGCCGCTTATTCTTAGAGCCCAGCACCGGAAATCCCAGGTAACGGCTGGGTTTCAGTTCACCCACTGTAGGTCATGAGGTGGCTTCCTGGAAATGGGGCCTAGTGGTAAGGCAGGTGTTGAGGAGTTGACTGTCACAGTCTGTGACTGTGGCTGTGCGGAGGATGAAAACAGTACTGAGAGAAGAGACTGAGTCCAAAACCTGAGAGGGCAAAGGGCCTGTCCTGAGAGAGCTCCCAGTACAAGAGAGTGTCTCCCCAGAGCAGCCCCAAAGCAAGAACTCTTCGGGCTTATTTAGCATAGCAAAGCAAGAGACAAGAACAGAAGAAAAGCAGACTGGGAAGCAGTTTGTTGGGAAAGTGGAAGGACAATGGCTGGACACAGCATCTTTCATGCATCAAAACTTGTTTTCCAACTGTGCTTACTTAGCTTTTGCTGGGCAGGTTCCTTCACAGTTTAACCATTCACTGCTCAGCCATGTGCCCTGCGTCAAGTGTGATTCTCTCAGTACGGTTACTCCCAGGCCCTTTATTTCCATTCTAACGACACTGTTTCCAAACACCTTCACTCTGAGGCCCAGAAGATTGCTCAGGGTGGAGGTGAGTCACCTAGTGGTCAGTAATGATAGGTAAGGGTTTGAGCTTGGTTGTTTCATTATTGAACATAGAAGTATTTCACCATAGCTTTATTTTTTTTTAAGTGAATATTCACAGTTTTTTTAGCCAGATAGTGTGGCTAATCCCAGCTATGACAGCTCCTGAAGCAGGATTGTGAGTTCAAGGGCCGGCTGGGCAACATAGCAAGACTCCCTGTTTCTAAAAGAAAGCTGTTTTTTTTTTTTTTTTTCCCCAGTATTCTAAAGTTGTAAGATTTTATTACATTAGTTTCAGAATGTGTCAGGGAATTAGAGAAAGTAGTAAATGAGTTCGAATAAGTCAGTTTGTATTTTTTGGTGATTTCCCACTTTTGCCAAATACTGGTTTCAGCCACTTCCTCCCTCTGTCTAACTGCTCCTGAGATATAAATTTATGCGGGGAGTGAAGGAAAGTTGAATTAATATCAGCCTCAAGCAAAGAGGACTTAGGAAGATTAACCCTCCCAGGGGACACCAGAGTCTAGTTATGACATACAAGTGCTGTTTGAGATGATTCTTTGCTTTCCCCATTAGGGCAAAGAGTTAACAGGCATGAACTGAGATCACATGTATTTTAAAAGGTCAGAAGCATTTTTAGGTTAATTCTACTTTTCTAAAATCTGTGGTGGTGGTTATTGACCTCAAATACAGTACAGAGAATAACAAAGCAAAGAACACTTGTGTGTTTCCTTAACTGGGAAGAGTCCAAGATCGTTAAAGGAGACTGGGGCTATTTCATAAGAAGTTCAAAGTCTAGGTTTAAATTCTAAGTCCTATGCGGGTCTTCTGAGTTCTTATTGTTGGAGAATCTGGGACTGAACCAAGAGTAAACAGCACCGAGGTATTGGAGGGCAGCAGCTTTATTGTGCCAGTGGGCTGGTGGGAATCAGTTCCAAATCACCAGCCTTGACTTAGGGTAAAGCAGGAACTTGTATATGGTTTGCAAGCAGGAGGTACAAGAGCAGGTAGCAGGTTATTCTATAATTGGTTACATATGTTTAGTCATACATTGCTAGGCAGATTCACTCTGGGCTGGTTTTAATTAGAGGAAGTCATTTATCATATGGTGGGAATGATGGGGAGAGTCAGGAGGAAATATAATCAATCAAGCATGTCCTTAACTGGGCTACTCTGTCCTGGGTAGACAGACTATGAAACAGGCCAGCAAAGAGGATATGTCTGCAGACTATAGTGCAGCCGGATGCAGTCAGACAGAGTTGGGCCAAATTTTTTCTGAGATTTTAGCTGGTGTAATCAATCAAGGCTGAGTGCAGCAGCCCATCTGTGAAGCTGCTAGTTTTAGGGCTGGGATTTAGCTCAGTGGCACAAGCACCTGCTGCCTGGCAAGCGCAAGGTCCTGAGTTTGATTTCCAGTACAAAAGAAAAAAAAATTGAAGCTCCTAGTTTTAAATTTTTCTATTACATTATGAGAGTCAGCTACGAGGCTGGACTATATTTTGTTTAAGAGTGTCTTGGCTTGATTTATAACTTGTAAATATTTAAATGATATCGCATGTGTACTTCCCATTTTACCCCTGCCCACAACCCTGCAAATATTAGGCACAGATGTGCTAAAGAAACAAAGATTTTTTTTAGTGCCTAATCTACAATACTCCTATGAAATTGTTCTAGGAAAGACTGGATTCAGGACATTAAACTTTACAGTGACTTGAAAGAAATAGAAATTAAGCATCCCCAATAAAAAATGCCCTGGAATCTAAAACTTTTTGAGGTCCTACATGATATCATGAATGGTAAAGCCCACACCTGACATCATGTGATGAGTTATAGTCAAAATACAGATGCAAGCAGCCAGACGTGGTGATGCATACCTATAACTCTAGTAGTGTGAGGGGCTCAGGTAAAAGGGATGCAAGTCCAAGCCCGCCCTGGGAAATTCAGCAATTTAGCCAGACCCTATCTCGAAACAAACAAACAAGCAAACAAAGCCAGGCGTAGTGGTGCATACCTGTAATTCCAACACTCTGGAGGCTGAGGCAGGAGGATTGTTGAGAATTCAAAATCCAGCCTGGGCTACAAAGTGAGCTTATGGCCAGCCTGAACTGCATAGACCTTGTCTCAAAAAGACCAAAACAAACAAACAAACAAACAAAACTCTGGAGTTGTAACTCATTGTGAAGGCTCTTGGTTCAATCCCCAGTACCACCAAAAACAAACAACAGCAACAACAACCTGCAGGTATATTTTAATGATAAAAATATCATTAAATTACCAGCAGGTTGCATGTTCAGGTGTTTATGGAACACAAATGAATTTTGTGTTTATGCTCAGGTTCTATGCACATGCAAATATTCCACACTTTGAAAAAAATATAGAAATCTTAAATATATCCAGTCCCAATCATTTCAGATAAGAGATACTCAATATCTATTGCATTCAAACTTTAGAGTAAAACCAGCCCCACTGAATTATGATTGTACCTAGATTATTTTCTTTGACTGTTTTTTTTTTCTTTTTAATTTTTGGTGCTAAGGACCAAACCTAGGGCCTCCTGCTTGCTAGACAAGCATTCTACCACTGAGCTAAATCCCCAGCCCCAAGGGGAGTTTTTTGAGACAGGGTTTCACTGCGTAGTTCAAGCTGGGCTTGAGCTCACTATGTAGCCCAAACTGGCCTCTTGCTTTGGCCTCCCATGTAGCTGGGATCCCAGGTATGTGCCACCATGCCCAACTCATGCTTTTATTTTAGAAAATGTATTTGTGGTAGAAAATTTAACCTTTCTTAGTTAATTTTGCACATAGAAATCTGGCTGCTTAAGTCCCATGGCTCTGTTGAAGGTACAGCTGACCAGCTGGGAGAGTATGTCCTTCTTTTAACCATAGAAAGACACTTTCGTGCTTGTGTTGCTTTTCTGTGTATGGTTTGTCATTTTCTGGAGTCCTGGGGCGGGAAGTGTATGTTCTGGAATCAGACCACCTGGATTTGAATCCTGTTTCTGTCACTTAGTGGCCTTCCCAGCTGTGTGGTCTTGGACACATTTCTTAACCTTTCTGTGCTAGTTTCCTTCTCTGTAAGTGATAATTACGCTTATGCAATTATGCTTATCTCAGCCCTTTTTTTTTGAAAGCTGAGACAACATGAGAGAGCATTGAGAAAAATTTAGACCAGTTTCAGATCCTTCTTCAGTTATTTTAAAATAGCGTCTCACTAAGCCCCCAAGGTTCAACTTGTAATCCGCCTGCCTTAGCTCCCAAGAGCGCTGGGATTATGCTGGTGCGTCACCACGTTAGGGCACAGCTGACATTTAAGAGACTTTTTAAAATGTGGTGTGGTTGTAATAATAAGGGTGCTTTTAATATTCTCTTCTTTGCTTGCTTGACAACTGCAGGCTTTCACGGTCCAAGAAAATGCCACAGAGGATGTCGAAGGTGGCACTTCCAGTCCCTCTGGTTCTGCAGACACCCATGGGGCTCAGGATGACCATGAAGAGGAGGTATCTGTGACCGGGGGACCCAGGGCAACCCCTCCGTTTGCGCAGACTGTGGAGGATCTGGTGTTACCGGTTGCTAGGTGTGGACACTGGGCCGTCCATGTGAACACAGGCCTGGGGCTTGCAGAACCTGGAGGTCCAGGCTGGCCTTGGGCCTAGAATGCCAGTGTCTCAGGACGTAGGGAAGCAGGAATGTCCGAGGGAACTGGAGCAGCTCCTCCCCAGCCACTCTGGGAGCACTGTAATATTTTGGCCACACACCACTGTATGTGTAAGAGGAAGTGAGCACCAGCTGCAGAGATGGTGGTATGGGGGTCCTAGTGTTGCCGAGGCCTCTTGCCTTGGAACTGCATTCCTACCAGCTGGCTACATTCAACTTTCTGTAGCCCATCGGTGCCCTGGGTGACAGCAGGGCCCATTTCTAGCCTGAGATATTGAGGCCAAATGTGCATTGCTGATTCCCAGCTGTCTTCTCCCACACGGACACAGGCTGCCACCGTAGCTTCTTTGCCCCGTGGCCTCCATCTTGAATTGGTTCACTTATCTTTTACCCTTAGTTGTCTCCACTGAGAAACCGTAGCTTGTGTTTTTCTCTTCCTGCCGGTCCCCTCATTTTCCCAGAGGAAGGCAGCTGGCTGTGTTTCTTAGGAGGGCTGAAGTCAGCCCCAATCCTCTGGGAGCTTTCCATGAGCTGTCTTCCAGTTCCATAGTGGGGACTGGACTCCCATGCAGGCCAGAGACGCTACATATGGCTCCATTTTTGTAGTTAATTATTTAAAGAATCTCACTTCAAATGAATGAATGGTCAACTGGAATTAGCAAACATATGGACCATGGGAAACTTCCCTAAGATTCCAGGGACAGAGATGAAGCCAAGGTATTGGTTGTTGGTACGACTAATTCTGTCTGACCTGCTGGACCCACACAACCTCAGACTCAAGTCCCAGCCTGTACAGGCCGAGCTTCCTCATCTGTTCTGCTCACAGCTTTGTTATATGTGTGGGCAGTTTCCACCGGTACCTCTGCGACCCAGCTGCTCTTGTCTAGCATGGAGCCTCCTTCCTAGCACTCCCCGGGCATTGTCATGCAGGGGTCTCTCATCCTGAGCAATATCAAAGACCCTGACCCTGTTGAATAACCCTAAGTTATTGCAGGCTGATCAGTTCCACAATCTCCCAAGCGAGTGGACAGACGAAGGTGTAAATGAAAAATGAGACAATGGGATATGATTTCAGGGCTTCCAGGAAGGACTAATTCTTTTCCAGCTTCTATATTCTCTGAATTAGCCAAAGACTTTGCTGGGTCACCTGTATTTATTAGGTTTACAAATAAGGGAGGGGGAATACTGAAGAAAATGCAAGAATCTGGGCAGGAATCTGGACAGGACTCAGGAATCCTTTCAAGGACTCCTCCAAGTAATATTATGTTAATTTAGGAGAGCTATGTTATCTCCAGGAAGGCCTTCACAGCAGGGGTGAGATGCCTGCAGCCATAGTTTCCTAGAAGCTAATAGGGATGGGAGCCAGGCGCCCTCAACTGTGGTCACCTTGTCCTTGAGGTGTCACGGTGTCACAGGCCTCAGCAGTGACCAGTGACTCATAGAGGTTCATTTACTATGAATCAGCTGCCCATCTGCAGACAAGGTGCCTAAGACTCAGACAACTCCCAAGTAAATATGAAAAACCAATTGGTTAATATTAAATCCTGCTCAGAGCTGCTTTGTAGTGGTCCCCAACACTGAGCAAACTAGGCTTGGCCTTGCTTCTCTCTCAAGTGTCTCCTTGACCTCTGTCCACCCCAGGAGTTAGCCAAGTTCAAGTTCAAGGCCACATCTGCCCACATTCTAGCTGCAGCCACTGTCATTTCAGACCAGCAGGCTACACATTGGGTGAAACTCTCAGACTCCTCCAGGCTCAGCAATTTGTAGAATAACCCACACAACTCAGGGAAAGGCTCTACCATTATACTTTTTTTTTGGTTATAGTAAAAGGATACAAATCAGAACTAGCCAACGGTGGAGGCACGCAGGATTGTATCCAGGAGTTGGGGAGTTCCAGAATGAAGCTTCTGTGCCTTCAGCACCAGTGTGTGGCAGTATGTGCACAGACCCACCAGCCCAGTGTCTCTGGGGTCCCCCTCTGCAGACAGGATGGTCCACCCCAGCCCATCCTTCAAGAACTGTCCCATGTCCCTCACCATGTGGGTGAATGTTCTAGTGTGGCCCCCCCCCATAACCTATCAGGGCACTCTGAATGACAAAATATTGCAGGGGCTTAGGGTTCCTCCCAGGAGCTGGGACCGAACAAGCCAGTCTCTTGGGTCAGATCCCTTCTGTACCACGCTCTCCTCCTCTATCCCTGCCCACTCCATCCCTGCCCCCCCATCCCTTCCACTCCTGTAGCTGTTTCTGTGGCTGAGTTGATTTTTGTCTTTTCTCCACAACCCAATGTACTGACCACACTCCATCCTTCCTAGATGCTGCTCTGTCCCATGTCCTGGACCAGAGCTGTCACTTGTCCAGCTACTCTGACCTGTTTTCTCCCCCCAACACTTTCTTTTCCTCCTGTCGTTCATAAAGGTGTTTCCCAAGGCCGCCAGTTCCTCTTCCTGCGCTTTTCCCTTGTTGTTCTTCCTCTTCCTCCCGCAGACGAGGTTCCAGGTGTCCGCTTGTGGTTCCATCACCACCTCTGGCACTGTGTGCAGACAGATTCCGTTCTGTGACCTGCTGTCTCCCCGAAGTCACAGTGTGTGAGAGTCACTGCTCCTCTTCCCCTCCCATTTGTCCAATGCCTCCAGTGCAGGAGCTCTTAGTTTCTCGGGCCCTGGGCTCCAAGGCCCTTAGAGCCAGTGGTGACCCTGGCCGCCCTTGGTTAGGAGGCCTTTCCCTGTGCTCCCCGGGGGCACTGCGGGTTTTCAGGCTGTGCGTGTGTTGTCCCTGCCACCTGTGAGCCACTGGAGGGCAAGGGCAGATTGCTGCCCACATGTCGGAGTGCAGGAAGGAAACCACCTCATTCCTGCATTGCTGAGCAAATCTCAGGGTTGGCCCTTTTGCATATGGGTTTTTCCTCTCAATTCCTCTCTGCTTCCAAATTAGCCCCCGTCTTTACTTTCCACTCCTGGCTCTCCTCTCAGCCCTGTGCGTACCTTGTCTTCTCGGAATCTAAAGTGCCTCAGTGGTATCTTCTATTCCTCCCCTAAACCAGTCCTCAGTTTGGGCCAAATTGTTTTCTCCCTAACTGGACTTAATATTTCCCAGCCTTTTCCCAACCGGGAGTCATTTTTCTTATCAGGAACAGTCTGCTGCTCTTTTACTTCCAGGTCTCCTCCCCTGCATGGCTTGGCCTAAATCTCATCCCTAGCCCACCTTCTCTGGTCACTTGTTTCGGTGATTTCTGGGAAATGTAACTACACACATCATGTCCTACTTGGTGCTACTAGTTGTTTCCTCAAGTGTATTAATATTTATTTTCCCTGAGTTAGACTGGACATATGTTAACAACAAAACCCATATCTTATTCATCTGTGTGTCATTTTAAAAATATATTTTGTGCTGGGAATGGTGGTGCATGCCTATAATCCCAGCACTCGGGAGCCTGAGGCAGGAGGATCTGTGTGAGTTTGAGATCAGCCTGGGCTACAAACTGAGCTCAAGGCCAGCCTAACTTGCATAGTGAGACCCTGTCTCAAAAAGACAAATTATATATATAATATTATTATTTTATATATATAATTATATAACTTATATAAAATTATATATATATTGTGTGGAAGAAGGGGTGAAGGGAGGGTGGAGAATAGGTAGGAAAACACAGTTAGAAAGAATCGAATTCTAGTGTTTCACGGCACAGCAGGGTAACCATAGTCCACAGTAACCTGTTATATATATTTTTAAAGAACTAGAACAGAGGGCTCAATAGCTCTGAATGGAAAGAAATGATAAGGAGCTGGAAGCACAAGAGGCCTGATATCCCCCATGCACGTCCTATACAGGTGTTGAAATTTCACACTGTATCCCACAGATAGGTACAATTATTACCTATTAGTCAAAGATATAAAAATTAAAGACATGGATTTTGATGTTCTCAATACAAGAAGTAGAAAAAGGAAGTACTTGATGAAACAAAATTGAAATGTTCCCTTTCAGTTCAACTTCGGAGACGTCTTTGTCCACCAGGCCATCCACACCATCGAGTACTGCCTGGGCTGCGTCTCCAACACGGCCTCCTACCTACGGCTCTGGGCGCTCAGCCTGGCACATGCTGGTGAGTCATATGGCACCCGGCACCTGTTGGCCAGGTGTGTCTCCCAGGAGCCCTGCAGACCGTTCCCCAAACCTCCCCTGACTTTCAGCACTTCCTACAGGTTAGAGATTAGGCCTTTAATGTATGAATCTGGGCCGGAACACAAACGCTGAACCCACAGCAAGTCCTGTGGCTTGTGCACTTTTGGGCTTTGCTTTTGTGTGTGTACAAGCCACGGTACTTGGATTTAGTCATCGTGTGCCAATAGCTGTAGTGTGCTGTTCACCGGTGAGTATTATGCTACCATGCGTGGTGTGGTCAGAAAATGAGGTGACTGTTTCAATTTGAAGAATTTACCACAGTCAAAGCATAGTGCCCTTCACCCCCTCAGAATAGCTCCCCACACTTCAAGCACATGTATCCCACCATTCTTGGCACTTTCTGAAGCAGTTCTGGACATCCTCTTTCCTGAATGTCTGTGGTTGCATTGTTGTGGCTGTCTCCATGTTTTGAAGCAACTCAAAACATTTACCTTTCATGATCATCTTGGGGGCTGGGGATATAGCTCAGTGGAATAAGCGCTTGCCTAGCAAGCGCAGGGTCCTGAGTTCGATCCCCAGTACCGCCAAAAAAAAAAAATATTGAATCATGATCATTTTGATTTTGGGGAAGAGCCAGAATTTGCACTGTGACAGATCCTATAAATAAGGTGGAGGAGGATGTGTGGTGATGTTCTCATAAGCCTGCCTTTCTGTGGGATGGCTCTCAGCCACAGTATTCTCTGTGGTTTGATCACACATCATAAAGACACTCACTAAAGAGCACTTGCAGACCTTCTTCAGCAAGTGGCGAGAATGATGGGATGAGTGTGTTCGGCGGGGGGGACTAATGGCAGTGTGGTTTGTTCATTTTGTTTTTGAGACAGGGTCTTGCTATACAGTTCAGGCTGATCTTGAGCTCACTTTGTAGCCCAGGCTGGCCTCAAACTTGCAATGATCCTCCTGCCTCAGCCTCCCAATTGATGGAATTATAGGTGTGCCATACCATGCCCGGCAGTAATGTGTTTTTTACTGTAATAAATTGTTTAAAAACTGAAGCATTCACTATATACAGCATTTTCATCACACCTTGTATTCATTTTCCTCTTGAGGGAAACTCCCACACTGTGGACAAAGGTGCTGTGCCCATTCTCATGCTCAAGTCCCAGGGCGTTCTCTATCTCAGAGTGGACCTGCTGATCTAAGATGAAGGTCTAAAACTAATCTGCATTTGCAAGCTAGACCCTGAGGTTGAGACTGTTGCTTGCATCTTGCAGAACTGTCTGAAGTCCTCTGGACCATGGTCATGAACATCGGCCTCCGTGTGCAAGGCTGGGGAGGACTCGTTGGGGTCTTTGTCATTTTTGCAGTGTTTGCTGTTCTGACAGTGGCCATCCTCCTCATCATGGAGGGCCTGTCTGCCTTCCTCCATGCCCTGCGGCTGCACTGGTGAGCACAACTGTCCCCAGGAGATATGGGGTGGTGCAGGGAGGGACCAGCTGTAGGGTCAGCTGATGGGCACACAGCCTCACCTGCCGTGTGATGTCAGGGGTGTACGTGCCTTGCCAGAGTAGGAGTTTAGTCTTCTGTTTGGACAATATTAAACTATGTAATAAATGTTTACATAGACACTGGTTGTCCTCTAATAAATACTAATTTTTCTTAACTCCTCTTTTAAAAATCAAGTGTTCATTTGTTGTGATAACTGGCTTTAAGTGACGCCTCTGAGCCTAGGTAAGGCGACAGATCTGAAATAGGCTCAGCGACAGCATGCTGTGCAGGGCAGGAGTTACATCTTAGAACAAAGTACTGAATTCTAAGTTGAAGCTCACAGATGTACCCAAAGACAGGGGACACAAGGCGGAGGGTGCCAGGCATGCCCCTAAGCCCCTCAGACTGTCCTCAGCTTGCAGTGGTGTTTTCTCCCTCCCTCTGTGGCTGCTGCTGAGTGGGAAAGATTTCACACTTACACACTTAAGAGAGAGAATGGTAACAGCCCCTATGCCCATGACACCCTCTCTTGCCATGTCTTTAAGGCCGTGAACCCTGCAGGGTCATAAAACATCCACGATCTGACATGATAGTAGTCGTGTTAAGTTATAAGGGCACAGGGCAAGGTAATGATTGCCCTGCGGCAGCCAGGGCTCACAGTTGGACACAGTGGCCATGGAATGTGGGATAACCGTGGGAACATTGTGCACGGAGGCATTACCTAACGTCTGTGAGATGGGCGTCTTCATCCACCATGGAGGCTGGCAGGCTGTGACTCGGGCAGGGCTGCTGTGCTGCGGCCCATGAGGCCTGGAGGGCAGGCTGGGTGGGGAAGGGAGGAGGTAAGAGGGGGACAGGAGAAGGGCTTGGGACATCATCGGGTTCCCATGGCAGCCGCCAGCCCACAGCCTTCCTGACCTTTAGCTTGCTTCTTGCAAGCGCTCTGCATCTAGCCTTGTCCTGCCAGCCTCTAACCTGTGTGTTTCATCTCCTTCCTCCCACGGTTCCCAATGCCAGGGTGGAGTTCCAGAACAAGTTCTACGTCGGGGCTGGGTACAAGTTCTCTCCATTCTCCTTCAAGGACATCCTGGAAGGGACGGCCGAGGAGTAGCTTCAGCCCACGCCTCCTACGCCAGGGCCTGTGCCAGCGGGAGGCGTTGAGTCTTGTTGACGATGGAAAGCATTGCTTGGATGATGGCTCTTGGCTACCCAGAGGCAGGAAGCAGTGTGTTTTTGGGTGTAAGCCTTGGGGTTCAATGACCGTGTCAGAGAGGAGCTGCTTTGACAATTCCTTTGGACTTCACGGGAGGTCTTCATTATCAACTAATAAAATGATTTAGAAGAAAGGGAACGTGCTAAACCGAGTCTTCTTGTAATACTCAAAGTACTGTAATCAAGAAAACAAACAAATGAGTCACTGATTTTTTTCTGTAGGATGTCTTTATTTCAAAACCTTCCCATGACATTTAATATTGATAATTACAGGCTAGGGGGAACAATGGATTTACACAAACTAAGCCCAGGGAGGGATCGGGTTCACTGTATTCCCTCATTTCCCTCTTCCTTGCCTTGTCTCGGACTTAGCATTACATGCTTGAGAACTTTCTCACGAATTTCCACTCCAGGTGAGGAAGAGCAGGGTGAGGTCCCCACGCTCAGGGAGGGTTGCCCTGGCGTGGCTCTGCTCAGGCCAAGGGGTGACAGAGCTCAGTCACATGCACTGTCTGCTCAGTAACTGGAGAAGGAGGCAGCGGGAGTACGGGCTGGGCCCAGAAGTGGAGAACCAGGAAGCACTTGCCACACAGCCTGGCCCCAGGCCCACCCCGGGCACCTGGCCTGGCCCACTCCCAAGAGCCTGCTAAGATTCATGCTCTGGGCTGTTTTGTCTGAATGGCCTTCACCCAGGTGAATAATCATCTCTGTGGTAACTAAGTATAAAAACACATTTTTGTAGTGCTTCATCATTGAAAAGGTCCGCTCACATAGTACTTAGCTCCAAATATTCATCACTAGTAAATGAAGTTTGAAAAGAGCTGATGGGATGGAATTCACCTTTGGGAGGGCTACTTTTTGCCCCCAGGTGCCTTCCGTATACAGGCCTGACAGCCATCCATGCACGTCTTTCAGCGGGAGCTTCTGTGTCACTGCTGGGCCTGTCCTGCTCTCAGCGCAGTGGAGGGCACTTAGCGGGTGCTCAGGATGTTTGTTGAGGGAGGATGTGTAGAAGATTGCTCGTTGGAGTTCGAGATGTGTATGCTTGGGTTCTGACTCTGATGCTTTGTCATGTGGACCCTTGAGCAACACATGGAGTTGTTGGTCCCTGGTCAGCAGGGGAACATGGCCACCGCCTCTGGTTTTGGAGGGGCAGCTGGTGGACACCGTTTGGCGGGGCTCCAGCCACCTGCCCTCTAATTTTGAATGTGACAGCTGAGAGAGAACCGCTTCCTGCCTCTTGTTCGGAGAAAGGACTGGGCCTTTCGGAAACTCTGCCCCTGAAATGGACATTCATTTCCTCTCATGGGCCATTGAGCTCTGTCTCCAGAAGGGATTAATTTCTCCTTTAAAAGGGCTCTGGGGAGGGCTGCTGGGCGGAGGGTGTGCCCAGGTGTCAGCCCTGCCCCGGGTGCAAGGCTGTCCCTGTTGCAAGCCAGTTGGAGCCCTGAGGGGAAGAGGGAGCCCGAGGGCTGGGGGGTCCCGGACTTGAGGCCATCAGTGCTCCGACTTCACCTGCTACTGGCTGTGGCCGGGCGGACCGAAAAGGGGCAGCTTCCCGAGAACTAAGCACAGGTAAGAAGTCCTGCGGGACGGATGGTAGAACTGCCTGCTGCTCCTGCTGTGGGTGGGCGGGAGGGGAGGTGACTGTTAGTGCACAGCTGAAGGCAAACGGTGTGAATATTCCTTTTTATGGATATTGTTTCACAAACTTAACACACACACACATTCTTGAGTTTTAAAATGATCCACAGGGGCCCACTTATTTCTAGCTAAAACTTAAGTACATCAAAACAATAAAATGAAAAGTCAAACGACTCTTTATAGTTTGTATTAATGAAGCTTGAGCTCTGCTGGAGCCTTTGAATTTCAGAGAAATTCTCCCAACCTGTCCATTTCTTTTCCAAGCCGTTTCCCACAGTTACTCTCCTGTTGTAGCTTTTAGGAGCTGATGATGGGGAACCTCTCGTGGTGTTCGCTGTCCCCCTCCTTTCCTCCCCTCCTTTCTTTCCTTCCTTCCTGTCTTTAGCTCAGTGGCACAGAGCCTGCCTGGCAAGCGAGAGGCCCTGAGTTCGATTCCCCGTTCCAAAACAAAGAATTTAGAGTGATGTAGGAAATCAAAGAACAGATGAGACTTCCGCCTTTGTGGTGCTCTGTTTGGAGGGGCTATGGAGACCGTAGGTGGAGTCAGCCCAGTAAGAAGGACCCTTTTTAAGAGAAAGGAACCTGTCTCTGCATCTTGGCAAGCAGCAGAGCTGACACCCTGCAGTTGGGGACTTCTTACAAACCTTGGGCAGCTTCCTTTATGATCACCTAGTGTGACAATGCCCTTTCCGCATAACCAATCAAACAAAGATCTTCAAAAAGAAAAGGGAAAAGAGAAGTGGGATGGGACCACCACTCTGAGACCCCACTCCACTGGAGAGGCTGTGTGCTGCTTTCTCTCCAACGCCTGTGATAAATCACTGCCGCTTCACACTGGTCTTCTCTGGCTCCTATTCCTGTGTCAGAGACAGAGAGAGATAAACGCTGTGAGGATAAGTAGACTCAGGACCCACCAGAAGGGATGATTGCAGAGTTAAGATCTAGATCTCTGAAATTTTTTTTTTTGGAGACTAGGTCTCGCTATGCAGTTCAGGCTGGTCTTGAGCTCACTTTGTAGCCCAGGTGGATCTCAAACTCACAACGATCCTCCTGCCTCAGCCTCCCAAGTGTTGGGATTATGGGCATGCGCCACCATGCCAGGCTGAAATATTTTATCTTCTTCTGTTTCGATGAAACTTTTGGCAGAAACATGAGAAGATTCCATGAAAATGCTTTCCATAGACTCTTCGCCAACTGTGGGTAGCAGGTCTTCTCTCTGCTCTCTGCTCAGAACAGTCACCTTTTACGATCTGCACACGCCAACCTTAAACCCTGACAACCCAGCCTCCT
This sequence comes from Dinomys branickii, assembly GCA_004027595.1. Lineage (NCBI taxonomy): Eukaryota > Metazoa > Chordata > Mammalia > Rodentia > Dinomyidae > Dinomys > Dinomys branickii. The sequence goes on along the minus strand of PVLD010007656.1, from coordinate 68,940 downwards.
GCCCAGGGAGGAGGGTCCTGTTGTAAATTAGCCCTGTGTCACCAGGGGGCTCAGGGGCACACTTTCTCTGGTGCAGGTGAACTTGGCAACCTCCCCTGGCCCAAAAGCTCAGTGGGCTGAGACCATCCCAAGGTAGGCCACGAGGAAGGTGGATGTCATAATGGGGGAACATCACACACTGATCTGGTTACCTGGCAAGGACCACCCTGCTCCTCTGAGTGGAGTCTGAATGAGTTACAACTCACTTTTCCACACATCCTGCACCCGCAAAGCCTTTGGGAAAGAGTAAAGTCTGCAAGCCTTTCCTTCCTATAGAATAGAGTGGTTTTTGCAGAGTAAAGGAATGTAGGCCAACAGGAGCATTTTTATTATTTATTTATTTATTTTTGTCTTTTTGAGACAGAGTCTCGCTGTGCAGTTCAGGCTGGCCTTGAGCTCACTTTATAGCCCAGGCTGGTTTCAAACTCGCAGTGATCCTCCTGCCTCAGCCTCCCAAGTGCTGGGAATATAGGTATCATCACCATACCTGACCTAACAAGAGCATTTTTAGTGGAAAGGACCTGTTGTCTCTGCCCCATTTTGATAAGGCGAAGTGACCAGTTGGGTGACGAGTTAGACCCCCCTGGAGAGGTCTTGAGCTCTTCCTCCCCAGGGGAGCCTAGCACAAATGGTGAAGGTTTGCCAACACCACTTACAATAGCCCTTGAAATACCATCAGCCCCTTTTAGAAAACAAGTAACTTTTCTCTACTTTTAGATGGTTTTTCATTTGAGCCCCGCATGTTAGTGCAGTGTTAGCAGTAAAGATCTTGAGGAGGTACGTATCTTTCTTTGTCTTGCTAGAAAGGGAACCCATGACTTCACACGTGCTAGGCAAGAATTCCACCGCTGACCCATCAGCCCAGCCCTCCCTCTTTCCTTCCGCCCTTCCTCCTTCCCCCCTTGCTTCCTCTCTTCTGTTCTTTTCCTTCTCTGTCTCTCTCCAGTTGGAGAGACCCACATTTGCTGTTCTGTGGTTATGTAGGACCTGATGAGTGCTTATGGTGAAACCACAGCAACTTCCTTAATTCTTTTATCCAGGAATGAGAATCAACACTGCCACACACTCCTGTGATGCAAGGGTCCAGTGCTGTATTTGACAAACATTGACTCACTTAATCCTCATAACACACGTAACAGGAAGTTTATCAGTTAAGAATTGTTCAAAACTGCCAAGTGTCAGAGACCACAGGTAACAAGTGGCTTCATTGAGAGTGAAATTTATTTTTCTGTGTGTGAGCTGGGTATGGTAGCGAATGTCTGTAATCCTAGCACTCGGGAGGCTGAGGCAGGAGCATCATTGTGAGTTTGAGATCAGCCTGGGCTACAAAGTGGGCTCAAGGCCAGCCTCAACTGCATATCGAGACCCTGTCTCAAAAAGACACACACACAAAAAAACCTTTATTTTTCTGTGTATGAGAAAGAGAGAGAGAGAGAGAGAGAGAGAGAGAGAGAGAGAGAGAGAGAGACAGGCAGGCAGACAGAGACAGAGAGATGGGACTGAGCTGGCCTCTTCCATCTTCCAAACTTTAACCCATCTGGGCCCCCACCCTATTAATTGTGCTGTCAAGGCTCCCTCAGTGTCGGGAATGGATTCAAAGTCTTTGCTTATTTTTACCTTGCTGAAAAGCCAGAAGTTATATGGTGCCAGATCCTATGAACAAGGTAGGTGAGAGCACAGCGACCTGTTTTTATGTGCCTGCCTTTTGTTGGATGGTGCTGGGCAGCAGCATTCCCTGTATTTTTTAATGAAACTTCATACAGACACTCAGGAAAGAAGATTTCCAGAACTGCTTCAGAAAGTATTGAGAATGATGGGATAAGTATGGTCAGAGTAAGGGGTAGTATTTTGAGGGGGATTAATGACAATATCTTTTACTGTAATATTTTTTTAAAATTTAAATATTCATCATATACTTTGATTATCTCTTGTGTATCTTTGCTTATTCAGTATGACGTCTTCAGAGTGAAATGGCTTGGTCAATATCAGTCATCTTTTGCCTAATACCCTTAAGAAACATATACTAGCCAGGCATGGTGATGCACATCTGTAATCCTAGTATCTGGGAGGCTGAGGCAGGAGGATATCTCAGAGTTCAAGGCCAGCCTGGGTTACATAGTGAGTTCAAGACCAGCTAAAACATATAACAAGACCCTGTCCCAAAAAAAAAACACAACACACACACATACAAAGAAACATTGTACCAGTGTACACCTATTCTTGGTCCCTAATCAATCTTTAACATTTTTGCAGATTTGATAGAAGGAAGTGGTTACATATGAATTCAAGTCATGGTTGCCAATGAGGTGGAACTTGATTTCACAGATGGATGCGCCACTGGCGTTTATTCTTCTGTATTGGTCCTTCTGGTCTTTGACCTACAAGAACTTCTACTACACATACGTTTCCTATTCTGTTTATTTACCTTTCTTTAAATTAAAAAAAAAGTTATTGAAGGAATAGGCTCACATGATGGTTTCAAACAGATGAATTAATGGCAGAAACAAAGACTCTTCTGCTTCAGTTCCCGCATCCTAGCAAAATCTTTGGTTTTAGCTTTCTCAGCGATTACCTGTATAATGGAAACAACATAATTATCTTTCATTTCCTGGCTCATCAGCTGAAGATGGTATCAAGCCATTGCGTGCTAAGAAAAGTGCTGGTTTGGTTCCGTGGTTATAGTTTCTCCTTTTTGAAATTCTCCCAGCTTTCCTTCTTTAAATTTTGTTTGTTTGTTTGTTTATTGAACCCAGAGAGCTCTGCCACTGAGTGACAACCCCAGGCCTGTGTATTTTATTTTGAGTTGGAGGTCTCACTAACTTGCCCAGGCTGGCCTCGAACTTGAGGTGCTCCTGCCCCAGGCTCCTGACTAGCTCGGGATCTGGGTGTGCATGACCACGCCTGGCCTCTTAGTTATTTTTGTAGTTATCAAAAGCACACTTAAACCATTTTGTTCTTGCCACTTATTTATTCAGGAAACTAAGTCATTGATTCTGTAGAACTTCTGCATTCCAGATTTTCCTTATTGCGCTCACATGGGGTAGCTTAACACATTTCTCCACTCCCTGTATAAACTGGCCTCATTCCATTTTCTGAAAACACTTGGGGGGGGGTGCGAATACTTTCTGCCCACCACAGCTCCACAGGGACCACAGCCAATAATCCCCGCCTCACTCGCGGCATGGCCTTACCCTCAAGGCTGTAAGGTTCCCATCAGCCATTGCAACCGTCATCTGGATCTGTTACTCAGTAGGGAGTTACAGAAGAGGGACAATTTAATTTCCTCTGAAATTTAAGAAAACTTCAAGGTTATGGTTTTGTTACTGGTTACCTTGGTGTACAGAGTACACAAGGAAGCCAAAGTGTTCACTAGTTTTCAGAATGGGGACTTTGTTCACTAGTGTTCTCTAAAGGGGGTGAGTCGTATCTTTAGCATAACTCTGAGCAGATGCGTTTTAACACCTGTAATGTGTTTGGGCTCTTTGTGTTTTGTAAGTAGAAGGGAAAGAATTTAAATTTTATTTTGAGACAGGGCCTCACTATGTAGCCCAGGTTGGCCTCAAACTCAAGGCAATCCTCCTAGCTCAGCCTCCGGATTGCTGGGATTATAGTTGTGCACCACAATGCCCAGTTCCATTTTATTTTTATCAGCACATGTTCACAGTCCAGAGTGATTACACACAGCTGGAGGAGTAGCTATGCGTGCATAGCACACCTTCATTCTCTTTTTTATTTCTTTCTCCCCTCCCTCCCTCCCTCCCGCTCTCCCTCCCTCTCACTCGCCCTCCTTCCTTCCCTCCCCCTTCCCCTCCCCCCCCCTCCATCTCCTGGTCTGAGAAGAAAAGAACTGGAAGGCTGCAGTCTGGCTCCAGAGAAAGTGTGTTGCTGAGGGTAGGGCACCTCTCTCAGCAGGGTTTGGTGAGGCTCCATGAGATTTTGCCTGTGGCTGGCATAGATGGCGCTCGGTAACCACGATGTCTGTCCTTTCATCCTGGCAGTGTGAGGGGCATCGGGGCCACATGGCATCCAGGCCCGCAGAACCGGTCACCATCCTCAGCCTGCGCAGGCTCAGCCCCTCAGGTCCGGAGCCACCGCCGCAGAAAGGTAAGGGACCCGCTCACCAGTGCCGCTGCACCCATGCTGGGTGACAGGAGGGTGATAGGAGGCAGCGGGACCCTGCATTGCCTTCCACACAGCAGTGCTCCCTGTGCTCTCTCTGGTCAGAGCCCAAGGTGTTCACGGTAGAGGATGCGGTGGAGACCATCGGCTTCGGGCGCTTCCACATCGCCCTGTTCCTGATCATGGGCAGCACGGGGGTGAGTGAGTGCCTCTCGGGGCTCCCTGCATCTCCCCACCGGGCCTCCCTGCCGGGCACTGGGGCACTCGGGCTGTTTCTGGAGTGTGGAACAGGTGCTGGGCTAGCAACACAAAGATGTTGCGTCTCTGTGCCCTGAGAATCAAAGCTCACATTTAAAATGGCTTCAACTGAGGGTTTAGGGGACAGGAGAAACCCTGGTATTATCTGTGTAGGGTCAGACACAAGACTGACCAGTTTTTTTTTATTTTGAGACAGCGTCTCACTATTATAGTCCAGGCCAGCCTTGAACTCATGGTGACCTTCCTGCCTCAGCCTCCCAAGTACTGAGATTACGGGTGTGCGCTACCACACCTGGCCTCCAGATATTTCTACATCCAGAACACCTATTGTCCTTACGGGATCCCAGCCCTTTCTGGGGCACAGGTGAAGTCTTGTTATTTACTGCTGTGGGTTGAGTGTGTCTCAACTCCAGCTGTGGCCAGTGCAGTAGGTGATTAAGGGGCCCTCTCGGAGGTGCCTGGGCCGGTGGGAGTGCAGGTGTTGGAGACCCGGCTGTCCAGGGTTAAAGTACTGAATGAAGGGACCTGAAGGGCCATGTCAAAAAAGCTCAAATTCTTATTCTTTAGAGGACAAGATAGGCTGCACCTGTAAGGCTGACAGTCCCTATTCCAGAGCAGTAAGACTGTCAACCTTGAGATCAATCAATTCTCTTCATTACTGAGATTTACTGCCTTTGTTCTAACTTCTTCTGCGGGCCTTCACACTCCCCGCAACCCCCAATCTGTAAAAACCCAATAAATGTGGGTGCTCCAGAGAACGTCTTTGGTCCCCCAAACTGCTCTCTAATCCCTGGGCTCAGATGAGCCTCCTGCCTCAGCCTCTCAAGTAGCTGGGGCTACAGAGGCAGTGTTCTGCTCCTTAGAAATTTTGGGATCTAAAAAAAAAATTATGGGATCTCACCAGGCGTGGTGGTGCACACCTGTAATTCCAGTACTCAGGAGGCTGAGGCAGGAGGATTGCCTCGAGTTTGAGCCTGGACTATAAAGTGAGACCCTGTTTAAAAAAAAAGCCCACAATGAATTATATAATCGCAAGTGTTTTATCAGGCAGCACAGTGGACTAAGACATTTACTACATGCTGTTTGGAGGAAAGAGGGACAGATCTCTTTAATCCCTGGCTTTAAGAACAGCCATGACCCCGGGGCCTGCCAGGTGCTCCGTCCAGCACCCCGGAGCTCTGCCTGGCCCCCGTGGCATGCCAGGCGCTCCACCCCACCTCCAGGGCATACCAGGCGCTCTGCTCTGGCCCCAGGACGGCCCTGAAGACTCGCGAGAGCCTATAGACGGGACACGCTGACAGAGCCTGGAGGTTCGCTGTGTAACCCCGCCTACCCGACCGGACTCCCAACGGCTGTGAGGGCTTGCCAAAGGGTGCTTCTCCACCTCCTGCCATGGCAATTTGTGTACACCCACATAATATACAGCATATTTAGAAGCAGTCAAGTCTCTGCCCAAAGTGAGAGCATGAGGGAGTAAATAAACCAGAAGTGCAGTTATTACCAGTGGGAAGATCACTGACAGGGTGGCAGAACAACGGAGGTGAAGTGGAGAAAACTGAGTAATTGAACGAGCCATCATCTATATAACTGAGTAATAAAGACGAAGATAACATTATGTAATACCACATCCAGTGGTGACCCCCTACTATTTTCTCTATAATTTGGTATTTCCTTTATTGTTTTTGTGTTAACAAATGCAAAGACAACACTGTGTAATGCAGCATCCAGTGACGGTTCCCTGCTGTCTCCTCTGTAATTCGGTATTTCCTTTATATTGATTTTGTTCTAACAAATACAAAGATAACATTATGTTATACAGCATCCAGTGCCAATTCCCTACTATCTTCTCTATAACTTGGTATTTTCTGTATTGTTTCTGTGTTATTCTGGGTTCTTTTGTCTTAAAAAAAAAAAAGAACAGCCGTGAAGTGAGTGAAACTACAAAACCCTGACTTCCTCTTTTAGTAGAAGGGCTGAGAATGTGTAAGAACTCCAAACCTAGCAGGAGCTGAGAGGCACACCTGTCATTCCAGCACTCAGGAGGCTGAGGCAGGAGGACCCCAAGTTTGAGGCCAGCCTGGGCAGTTTAGTATTACTCTGTGGCGGAATTGTAAAGAGGGCTAGAGGGTGTATCTCAGTGGAAACATATCTGCCCAGCATGTGTGAGGCTCTGAGCTCTATCTCCAGAAGTGAGAAACAAACAAGCTGAGATGCACAGTGACAATGCAGGGAAGGTGAGGAAATGGTGGCCAGCAAAAAAGTGGCTTAGGAGGGAAGAGGGAAAAAAAACACCAGGGAGTGCTGACCGCATGTGAGAAAGAGAGGTGTGGTAGGGCCGCCTGACACTCCTGTCTCAGAGGCTGGACTCACAGGAGACAAAAGCAACAGAGCTGGGCATGGCGGTGCACACCTGCAATCCCAGACTTGGGAGGCTGAGGCAGGGCGATCCCTGTGAGTTCAAGGGCAGCCTGGGCTCAGCAGAGGACCTTGTCACAAATGAATGAATGAATGAGGTCAAGTATTTTCGTCTGATGTTTATAGTAACCAACAACCCAATGTAGAACACCTCCCTGCCTACAGAGCAAGGTCTCCAGGAACTGCTGCAGATCAAAGGCTCAATACTCAAGGAGCAAGTAAGTGTGCCCAGGTAGGGGCTGACTCGGCTCTCACCACTTTCAGGAAGTCTCTGCGGGAGTCAAATGGCTTCTGCTCTTTGCTTTTCTTCAGTACTGAGTATTGAACTCAGGGCCTTTGCGCTGAGCTGCAGCCCTAGTCTTTTTTCATTTTTATTTAATTTTGAAGGAGGATCTTGCTAAGAAATGGAGTTGCGCAGGCTGGGCTTGAACTTGAGATCTTCCTGCCTCAGCCTCTCAGACTGCTGAGATGACCAGTGTGCACTTTTTTCACTGTCTGTTTCAATTCCTCCCAGCTTGCCTGCTGAGAAGGGTTCTTTCCCTGGCCCCCATCCCTGGCCCTCCTACCTGTAGAGGAGAACAGAAGCGTTGACTTGTGTGTAGTCAGAAGAGCCCTCTCCTGGTTTTAGGCTCGGAAGCCTTGCGGGAAGTCAGGCGTGGTGGCACACGCCTGTAATCCCAGCACTTGGGAAGCTGAGGCAGGAGGATTGTTGTGGGTTGGAGACCAGCCTGGGCTACAAAGTGAGCTCAAGGCCAGCCTGAACTGCATGGCGAGACCCTTTCTCAAAAAGACAAAAATAAATAAATAAATAAAAGGAAGGCGTATGGGCTCCCCCGTCCTCAAAATGGGTGACAGCAGTGGGCATACCCTGCACCCTGGGACTGGCTGAGGAGGGTGACAGACAGGAGGCCTGAGAAGAGAGGACAGGCTGGCACCTGGACCTGGTGTTCTCACTTCTTCAAGGTGGTGGAGGCCATGGAGATCATGTTAATTGCCGTGGTGTCCCCTGTCATCCGCTGTGAGTGGCACCTGGAGAACTGGCAGGTGGCCTTCGTGACCACAGTGAGTACCTGCGTCCTGTGCTGTGCAGAAGCAGCTGAGGGGCCCGGCTCCCCTTCCTGCACCCACAGGAGCGCTCGCCACCAGGCACGCCAGGCCCCACCACACCGGGCCCTCTCCCTCCCCAAGCAAGAGTCGGGTGACACTGAGGAGACGGCCCTCACCTCGTGGCTCGACCATGGGCTGGCATGGGCTGGCTACATGACTTGGGCTGTTGTGGGGTGACCAGTCGCCCTCACTGGATGGCGTTATTACGTGGTCACCTTCTCTCAAAGACCACAACAAATACATAGGTTTGCTATGTTTTGCTGCCAAGCAGAATTCAGCAGGTTTCCTGTCCTTCTCCCAAAAGTCACAATTGGCAGCAGGCTTTGGTGTGCGTGGAAAGTGAGATGAGAAAGTGAGGTTTGGGGTGACCCTCGGTCTTCACATAGGCTCTATCCTACTGGCCCAGCACTGGGCCAAAGCACACAAACCCTCCAATGTAGAATACTTATCCAACTGCCATTTTGTACGAAGTCATTATGCTTCTCCTTAAATGGATCTGCAAGTACCGCCCCCCCCGACTTTTTTTAGAAAGGGTCTCACTATGCAGTCCAGGCTGGCCTTGAGCTCACTATGTAGCCCAGGCTGATCTTGAACTCACAACGATCCTCCTGCCTCAGCCTCTCCAGTGTTGGGATTACAGACATGCACCACCACTCCTGGCTCCTTTTTGTTTTAAAACTGTACCGGTTTTAGAAAAAGTACTGGAAGTTAATGAAATTAACCAGAGGTTGTACTTGGGCTTGTAATACAGTGACACCACTGTTCATTTTCTTTTACATAAACTGTCTAGTTAGGGCTTACAAAGCATTACCTGTCAATGCTTTTTTTTTTTCCTCTTCTTTTTTGTGGTACTGGAGACTGAACCCAGGGCCTTTGTGATAAACTACATCATAAGCCTGTTTAAAAATGTGTGTGTGTGTGTGTGTGTGTGTGTGTGTGTGTATGAGAGAGAGAGAGAGAGAGAGAGAGTTTTGAGATTGGGGTTCTCTTAAATCACCCATAATGGGCTCTAATTTGCAATTCTCTTGCCTCAGCTTCCCAGAGTGCTGAGATTACAGGCATAAGCTACCACACTACTGTATGTGTAATTATAACTGCTTTGTACCCTACTAGGTTTGTAGTAAGCGGATTTAGATTCTAAGAATACTAGCGATCCAGATGTGACAGTGATACCTGTCATGGCTGTGAAATTGTATTATGCGGTAGTGTTTAGATTATGTGGTACAATTCTGTATGTTAGGCTGCATGATGTAAAGTTACAGCTCACATCTCACTGGGTACATTTGTACCATTTCCTAATTTTGCCTGAAAAGTTTCCTCAGTAGCAGCAGCTGGATGATTTACCTCTTCCAGTGGCTCACAGCTCAGACTAGGTTATGACCCTCACTGAGGTGACCATTTCTGGCTTTCCCAGGTCACTTCTGGTCCTGGCTGTGAAGCCACCTGATCCTAGCTTCTGCCCCTGGGCTCACTGACCAGCCACTCTTGAAGTCACAAGGCCACATTTCCACCATCTTCTGGGCTTCCCAGCCTTAACTGCAACTGCACGCTCTCTATCATGGCCTGAGCAGCTCCTCATCAAGTAGCTAAGGGTTGTGGGTTAATTACTTCCTCTCCCTCTGGGAATCAGTCATTCAGTGCTGGAGAATCAGCTCCACATGGTGCTTAAACAAGAAACATGAGAGTCACTTTTTATATTAAAAATAAGCACCTGAAGGAAAGCATGGGCGGCTGGTTTCCAGTCTGCACACGCTGTCCCGGATGGGGTTGCGAAATTGCAGGTTTGCAAGCTTGAGGGTCAATATCAGTTGTGAATCAAGGTTTCTTTTCTTTTCTTTTTTCTTTTTGTCTTTTTGAGACAGGGTCTTGCTATGCAGTTCAGGCTGGCCTTGAGCTCACTTTGTAGCCCAGGCTGGTCTCGAACTTGCAATCATCCTTCTGCCTCAGCCTCCCAAGTGCTGGGATTATAGGTATATACCACCACACCTGATGTGAATCCAGGTTTCTGTACTACAGAGCAAAATCATAGCTTTCATCATTCACTAATATATAGGATTTTGCCTTTGACCGAATGTACCTGAGCCTCTTAAGGAAGCTAGGAGGGGAGAGAGAAGCCACCTTTCCCCTGAAGGTGATGGAAACTAAGCTACCCATTTCCTGTGATTCTCCTGGGAAGCACCGGACAGGAGCTAGGGAAGCAAAAGCACTAGCAGGAAACTGCTGCAGGTGGAGAAATACATAGCTGGAAGGTGCTGACAGCTGCTTTCCTCTCAGGCAGAGTAGAGATCTCGGATTTTATCAGAAGTGGACAAACGATTGTGAGAACAAGAGGTAGTAGGTTCATTTAGAATTTATATTATTTTGAGGAGTTTATTTACTTTTACTGGGAATTGAACCCAGGGCTTTGGTACCAAGCTATATCCCCTGCTCTTTTTCCATTTTGTAGTTCTAGTTAGGGTCTTGCTTTTTTGCTGAATTGCTCAAGCTGCATTTGCTGTTCTCCTGCCTCAGCCTCCCAGATTACTGGTGTGTGCAACCACCATTTGCAGAATTGTTCTTTTTTTTAAATAGATGATTTGGTTTGGGTGCTTGTGTGAAGTTTGTTGACACTCGCAAACATAGAGGAAGACTATTTCTCCTGACCTCTGCTCGCATTGGAATAGGGCAGGGGCAGGCTGAGTGGAGAGGTCTGTGATTACTGTGGAAATTCAGCTATATCTCTGGGTCTAGAAAAGCTGTCATCTGAGGGGTCAGAGGGAATACAGCCACCACCTTGTGGCCTCATTTCCTCAGGGGACAGTGTCTGAAGGTATGGGGTGCCCCACAGGAAACAGAATCCGCTGTCTTGGAGCCTTGGGTGTGTGAGCTGGAGCCCCTGGAGGGAACGTAGGGAAGCCCCTTTAACTCCCACGTCTCCTGCAGTTCCAGTCCCTCCAGCTAAACTGAGCGTCTGAGCCGGTTCTCCTGAAGCACTGCTTGTCCCTCCTTCCTCCAGATGGTGTTTTTTGGCTACATGGTGTCCAGCATCCTCTTTGGGCTCTTGGCTGACAGATACGGCCGCTGGAAGGTAGGGTGGGCGTGGCAGGGTTGGGAATTTTCTTCGATGCAGTCTTTTGTGGGGAATTCGCTCTGGCTTCTCGTCCATGGCCGCTCTAAAGCCCAAGACAGAAAATGCAAGAAGTTCCCTGTTCTGACAAAACATTTCTGAGTTTTGCACTTATCCTGGTTTTGCAAGTTGTTCCCACACCTGGCACCCTAGCGTCAAGGGACGGCCTTGACGGGTCAGAGGGTGGGAATTTGCAAGATAGGTACGCGTTAGTTAAATTTGGTACAGCTGTGCGGCTGGGCTAAAGATCGAGTCTTCTGATTTTAAACCTGGGTCTCTTCATATTTTAAACATTAATTTATTTTGAGACAGGGTTTCACTGTGTAGTTCAGACTGGCCTTGAACTCACTTTGTAACTGAAGCCGGCCTCAAACGCATGGTGATCCTCCTGCCTCAGCCTTCCTGAGTGTTGAGCTTACAGTCCTAGTTTAGCCTGGCTAAACGTCTTATAAATTAACATGAAATCAGAAGTATCTCAGAAAGCAAAAAGAAATCATAAAAAGGCATTTTGTAACAGAAGAAATGTAACCGATAAAGAAACCCTGAAAACATAATCTCAGGAGTTAACAAAAACACATCGCAAGCTACCATTTTTCCTTATGAAATTAATAGTAAACTTGGAGCCCATAAGGCATTTTTCTTTCTTTTTGTTTTCTTTCTTCTTCTTTTTTTTTTTTTTTTTTGTATCAGGAATTGAACCGAGAACCTCATGCTTACCGGGCAGTCACTGTATTGCTCAACTCTATCCCCAACCTCCATAAGGTGCTTCTTGTAAGCAGTCTTTCACTGTTGAAATCGCGCTTTAGAAATACAGACATCCTCATGTACTATGGGTACTGCCAGAAACCGGAAATATGTTGCCCCAAAACATGCCTTTTTGATATGAAATTATTTTTGAGCTAATGGCAGCAGCAAGAGGCAGAAAAACTCTATCTCCTCCGGCTTTTCTGCCCAAGATAGGACCGAAGTTCTGCTTTGCTGGAGAGAATTCTGGACCCAGTCTAGAGAAGACCGCAGAGGAGCCTGCAGACCGACTGCTCCACCCTTTCCCTCCCGCGTATTGGTTTCTCACATCTGGAAGGCCACAGCTGCTTTCCTTTGACCCTGCTTCTTTAAACCCCAGGCTCTCTGTGGAGTTCTGAGCCACATTTCTGTGATGCTTCTTGCTTAGCTTGGCTTGTGCGAGGCGCGCGTTAATCAGAGTGCTCGGTTTTTGTCTCCTTCAGCTGTCTTGTGTTGCAGGGTCCAACTCAACTAAGAACTCAGAGATTGAGAACCGCTGTTGCATCCCCATCAGAATAATTTCTCTGATCCTCAGCGTGGCAGTATGAATGAAGAATCTGGAAAAGATCCACTCTCATAACCTGATCCCTTGCCTTGCAGTAATCTAGCTGGCCGAGGTGGTCAGGGAGGACGCAAAGTTGCACCCATAGATGTTGTTCCTGTTTGTTTTCATAGCACGCAAATCTAAGTATCAGCCCCTGTGTTCCACAGTAGGGTGTATAAGCAATTTATGGGTGTTTTTTTTCAATTTATGTTTTATATTACATGTATTATATCTTTCTTCTGGAATATTTTATAGCCGTTACAAATTTACTTTCCTTTATAAGGAAAATAGGATTTTATAAGTTTTAAGAGTACAATTTTTTATTCTTCCTTATTCTTTACCATGAGCTTTTTTTTGTTTGTTTGATTTTGGTCTTTTTGAGATAGGATCTTGCTATGCAGTTCAGGCTGTCCTTGAGCTCACTTTGTAGCCTAGGCTGGCGTCAAACTCACAACCATCCTCCTGCCTCAGCCTCCTGAGTGCTGGGATTACAGGTGTGTACCACCACACCTGGAGAACTTGTATTATTCTTAAATTTTTTTTTTGTACCGAACTCAGGACCTTACGTTTGCCAGGCAAGCACTGTGCCATGGAGCTATATCCCCTGCCCTAAACTTGTGTTCTCACAGAGATAAAGCACATACCTTGGTTTTGCCCTCTAATTACACTAGCTTAATACTGTATCTCACTGAGCTCACACCCTGTCGTTAGGGAAGCAGACTTTAGCTTTCGAAAGTACAATTCCAGTCCCTGCCACCTGTTACAGCAGGACACTGGAGAATGCTCTACCCTGGAAGGTGCAGCCTTTCGGACAAGAGATCAGCTGGCCTGAGTTGGTGACTGAGAGGCCAGAAGGCTGCTGTTTGTTAAGTAAACATCCAGACTGAAAGGAAAAATCGCCTTGGGAAGGTGACTTCTCTTGCCTGCCCCCGTCTAGGGCAGGTCCATTGAACGAGTTCTCTTTTGTTGGCCCAGATTTTGCTCCTCTCCTTCCTGTGGGGTGCCTACTTCTCTTTGCTGACCTCGTTCGCACCTTCGTACATCTGGTTCGTCTTTCTGCGGACCATGGTGGGCTGCGGTGTATCCGGCCACTCACAAGGGTAAAGATCACTCCAGTGAATCCCGGGAGAAAGATTCCACCTACAGGAATTTACATGCAAGTGAATAGGAAGAATAGATGAACAACTTGTAATAAACAGACTTGACTTACATTGATTATTTTTGAGCTTTTTTAAAGAAATGGCTTCATAATCCAGTAAGAGCCATGTGCCACTGATATAATGCTTGACGGTAAAGCTTACAAATTGTTAGACTGCATATGTCCTATCTGCCCCACCACCTTCCAAAGGCTAATCATTATTTTTTAGACAAGCACAATTTTGTTAGACAGAGTTTATATTTAGAGCGCAGTTTGGCCATCAGGAATAACTGATTTGAAGTGCCACCACCCTGTGACCTCAGACTTTTCCAGCAAGAATTCACAAAACATGCTGAGACTGATTGATGTTTAGTGCAGGAGGGTAAGTAAGCCTGGGCTTCGTGATTATAGTGTTACCTCCTGGAAATTAGCCAGGTTCCTCCAGCTATGCTCTCCCCAAAGCCTGGAGCAAGTCACACTGAAACTCTCAGGAGATGCTGGGGCACCTAATTATTGCCTTAATGTGTTGGTGAAGGAATTGTTCTTCCCTGGGGCAGAAGTTAAGCAGAGCTCTGAGCTTTGGGGCCCTAAGGGAATAGAAGATGAGTAGACTTTTTTTTTTTTTTTTTTTTTTTTTTGGTCTTCTTGACACAGAGTCTTGCTATGCAGTTTAGGCTGGCCCTGAGCTCACTTTGTAGCCCACATTGGTCTCAAACTTGCAGCAATCTTCCTGCCTCAGCCTCTCTAGTGTTGGGATTACAGGTGTGCCCCACACACCCGCCTAAGTTTACTTCCTATTTGTCTCTTGGGTGCACATTAGCTGTAACAATTAACGTTTTGATGCACAACGAGATACTGTTTTTGAATTCTTTATGCTTGTGACCAGAAAGATTATGATTATTTAAAGAAAGGTCATCTGGCTTTGTAGAAACAAAATTATCGTGTTTTTTTTTTTTCTCTTTCTTATTTAGGCTAATTATAAAGACTGAATTTCTGCCCACAAAATATCGAGGCTATATGCTTCCCTTATCTCAGGTAAGGTGAAACTGGAATTCTACCCCATCTTCTGCATCTGATAGGGTATGAGGCATGTGGATTTGCTTCTGGCTTTGGCTAGAGTTCTTCCTGTTATTTGGCACCAACTAAAAGCGCTGACAGTGCTTGGATCTGAGGATCCCACTGCAGGGTTTCCTGAGCCCAGGGCATCTGTCACCCAAGGTGGCATTTGGAGCACCGCGCTGACTCCCTCTGTGACTCCGTGAGGTGTGGGTCGGCTTGGCTTATGCGTAGGGATCGTCCCCTCTTGGCAGCAGCTCCTTGGTTCCCTTGGCTTGTCTAACCCGCCCCGGTGATGTGAGCTTTCTGTGAATGGCTGTCCCTTGGTATCTGAGGGGACGGGTTCTAGGACCTTGAAGGCCCAGGAGTCTGAGGGTGCCTAAGTCCCTCCCATGTTAAGTCCCGGTGCCATGTACGATCTGCACACATCCTCCTCCTCACATTAACATGTCTCTGAGGATTTATAATACCTAGTAAGTGCTATCAAAAGAGTTGTTCTACTGCACTGTTTAGGGAATAAAGACAAAGCCTGTACATGTTCAGCTCAGACACAGTTTTTTTGTGAGCATTTTTACATGTTCAGAGTATGGATGTGGAATCTGTGGACGTGAAGTCACAGAGCGCTCATGGACCCCTCCCCTCTTCATCCCATTCGGCCAATTGCCAAGCCCTGGTGACTTGTCACTGTGATCCAAGTGTCCGTCAACAAACCTTGTGATACTTCTGCCTCAAAGGTGTGTGCCTAATTAAAAAAACCTTTTGCCATTTTACTACTGAAATCCTACCTAGTGCCACCACACTTTTTACTGGGGCTGTGCCAGTGGCCTTAGTTGTTGTATGTTCACAAAAGTTAACCCTATCCAAATCACTCTCCATCACATCATTATTTCTAATCAGCCCTAATCACCTTCTGAAATGTTTTTTGGCGATAGAATTCTTTGATGAACTAGCGTTCCTTAATTGGTTCCCCAAAGGATTATTATTATCTATTATTATCATTAATTATTATTATTATTTTGGCATGGTACTGGGTTTGAACCCAGGGCCTTGCAAGCACTCTATCACTTTGCTGTGCTCCTAGCCCTTTGTATTTATTTATTTATTTTTAGACAGGGTTTTACTAAATTGCTCAGGGTAGCCTGGAACTTGCAATCATCTTGCCTCAGCCTCCCTCTCAAGTAGCTGGGACTGCAAGTAGGCACCCCTGCACCTGCCTGAAAGAATCTTCTAACATGTTCCCTTCCCTGTCGTCACATGGGGAAGAATGCTCAGGCCAGTGGTGACGGGTATTCTAATTCCTGACCCTTGTGACAGTAGTGGGCTCCATGTGACTCCTTGATATAAAATTATCTCCAAGATAGCCAGGTATGGTTCACACCTGTAATCCCGCACTTGGGAGGCTGAGGCAGAAGGATCACCCTGAGTTCAAGTCAAGCCTGAATTATAGAGTGAGACTTTCAAAAAATAGCAGCAGCAACAACAAAACACTCCCCAAATCTCTAAGACATATTTTTATGTGCAAAAAGCAAAGTATGGAGTATTATGTGTACTGCAGTGCTGCTTGTGGGGAAAAAGAACAGAAATGTATCCTCATTAGCTTGAGTATGTCTAGAAGAGCTTTGGAAGGCTGTAGAGGAAACCTAATATTGGGAAAGGAGATGGCAGAGAAGTAGAAGAGAACATGTTCACAGTCTCCCCTGGGTCGCTTGTGTGAGGCTCAGGTCAGTGATCACCTGCTTTAGAAAGAAAACTCCTGGTCAGATATTCCTGTGCTACCAGAGTTTTCACTATTATTGTTGTTATTATTATTATTTTGTTTTCTTGAAACAGGGTCTCGCTATGCAGTTTAGGCTGTTCTTGAGCTCACTTTGTAGCCCAGGCTGGTCTTGAACTCGCAGTGATCCTCCTGCCTCAGCCTCCTGAGTGCTGGGATTACAGGCGTGTGCCACCATGCCTGGATGTGAGGATTTTTTGTTGTTGTTGTTTTTCGGCCAGAGTTTTAAAACTTTGGTGATGTTACTGACTATATAGCTAAGGGTCTGATTTACAGAAATGAGAAGGTGCCACAGAAAGTTGAAGCGCCGTGAGCTTTATCCAGACTTGATGGAGTTAGGTCCGGGCAGAACCGGACGTGTTGCTCCTCGGTCCCCCTCACCCTTTCACCGTGCACCCGGTGGGCTCCAGGGAGGGGAAACGTGGCGCACCTTGGTGAGGGCGCCTAACTCACGGCTCTCCCTGCAGGTTTTCTGGCTTGCTGGCTCCCTGCTCATCATCGGCCTGGCCTCCGTGGTCATCCCCACCATCGGGTGGCGCTGGCTCATCCGGATTGCCTCCATCCCGGGCATCGTCCTCATCCTGGCCTTCAAGGTGGGGAAGCGCTCTGCCCCCTCTGGGCTCCCCTGCAGCCGGCTGCTGGCCCTGGGGTCCCATCAGCGTCTATCCCAGATCCATGTCTGTCCTTCCTCGGAGAGTTCACTGCGGGTCCTGGCAGTTTGGGCCCCTGATGCTGACTTCCCTCTGCTCAGTAGCATGCACCCTTTGGAAGCTCCCCACAAGCTCAGGTAACCTCAGACCTGCTGGTGTATCCTCTGCCCCACTGTCTCAGGAGATGCCCAACTGCAGGGCCACCGTCTCCCTAGTTTGTAGCAGTGCTCTGCTCCTTGTTTAAAGACAGGAGGGGCCCCTCAGCAGAACTGGACTCCGAGGCCTTTCTGTCATCTGCCCTGAAGAATGGAAGCTCTCACAAGGGTTCTTAGTGGTCTCTCAGTGCAAACTCCAACCCAGGCGTCCCATAGCAAGTCTCTGGCAGGACGCACCCAGCTTCAAGCATGCTTCTGCCTTCCGGAGTTCTCCAGCGCGCCCATCCCCAGGCTGTTGTTAGCGCAGCCCTCGCTGGGACAAAAGACCTTCTACTTTTACTGCAGGTCCTACTACTTGGGAAATCCAGAGCTCTGTCTTCTCACCACGGCAAGCCTTTAACTACTGGTGAACGGTGCACATCCAAGCTCTCCCTCTTCTGACTGAAGTGTGGCCGTCACATTCAAGTCTTTCCTATGATAGCTGGCCCCGAGCCTGCCCCTCTGCTGCTGGACAAGCCTGGTCAGCCAGGCGCTGTTGCTTGGGGCCCGTTGCCTACCGAGTGGACCATGCGCCTGTGCAGCGGTAGAAAGGGGTGGTGCTTGCTTGGCGAGCTGCATCCCACAGGGGAATGCTCCGGGCTTACCGTGGGCTACAGCCCTAGGACCTTTCTATGGGCATGTTTTGCAAGCCTAGAACCTGACCTGTGACTGATGATGTATTTCCCTAACTATAAATCAAAGCATTGCCATTTCACTCTTTGTTTTTAGCGCTGTCTCACCTCCAGAGACCTCTCTCTAGGACAGATTTCTGAAGCAGCTTTGAATTCAGTGGAATCCGCCACACCCACACACCTCTGAGCCTCTGTGCTCCGCTGGCGCATGGAGAGAGGGGGCCTCCTACCCCTGGGCTCACAGGGATGTTCTTTGTTTCCTGTGCCCAGTTTATTCCTGAGTCTGCTCGGTTCAACGTCTCCACCGGAAACACCCAGGCTGCCCTGCGCACCCTGCAGCGCATCGCCTCGATGAACCGCTCTGTCCTGCCAGAGGGGCAGCTGCTGGAGCCTGTGCTGGTGAGTCCGGACCCGGCCTCACCTTCGGGGCGGGCATCCCGTCCTGTGCATTTCCTATTGTGCCAAAACACACTTGAAACTTACCGTCTTCCACATGTTGAAGTCAGGAGTTGGTGATATTAAGTGCGTGCAGATTGTTATGCCACCGTCTCCGCCATCAGTCACCGGAGCTCTTTTCATGGCACGGGACTGAAATTCTGTGCCCATTAAACCAGAATTCTCCTTTCCCATCTCCCTTATTCTGTGGCCACCACATTCTATGTTTTGTGTGTTTGTTTGTTTCCATGAAATTGCATTTTCCAAGTGCCTTATGTAAGTGGATATCCCAGTTGTCTGCCGTGCCTGGCTTATTTCACTCCGCATAAGATCCCCAAGGCCCGTCCATGTCGTAGCACGTGTGAGGTGTTTGGTCCTTCTGTGTGAGTGACACTGGGGATGGAACCTGAGACCTTACTCCTGGTGAGGGCTTTGGCCCTGAGCTGTATCCCAAGCTCCAGGCTTTCCTTTTAGAAGACTGGGTAATCTTCATTGTATGTGTATGCCGTGTCTGGGTTTAGCTGCTGATGGAATTTAGCGTGCTTCCTTCTTTTGACTGTTATGGATCATGCTACTGTGAACGTGGGCATCCAAATAAGCTCCGCAAGACTGTCCTCGCAGTGCGCATGCTCAGATGAGGGGCTGCAGGATTGCAGGATAGCTCTACATCTAACTTTTTCAGAAATCTCCATGGTCATGACTTGTGTCATTTTATACTGTGACTTCTCGTTTTCTCTAGATCCTGGGAGGAGTTATTCTAAAAAATATAAGACTATGATGCGATTTATTTCAAGGTTGTAGTCTAGTTCATTTTATACTTTCAATTGAATCAATTTTGGAGGTATATATGTATGTAATCATTAATCTCATCTAGATTTTTCAAATTATTGATGTAAAATCATTTCCAATAGTCTAAGCGTGGCACGCTGTCTGTATGTCTCTGTCTGTCTGCCTGTCTGTCTGTCTTTCTATACACACACACACACACACACACACACACAGAGTCTGCTCAAAAAATGTGTACACACTTCAGGGAAAGAAAAACTTGTAAAAATATTTTACCATTTCATGGGGGACCCTAGAGGATGGCATATATTGCATAAAACCTACCGCACTGCCGGCCCTTAGAGAAGATATTGAAAATGCACGTGCAGCCATCTCAGTGACCAAGCAGCTGTTTGTGTGCTCATAAATGTCTGGAAGCTCACGGCCACCACTCTGAGCACCTCTTGTAATTGTACAAGCCAAAGGTAACTTGTATGCATCTCATGATCTCTCAATAAATGTAATATTAAAATGTTTATACACATTTTTCTTTTTCTGAAGTGTGTATACTTTTTTGTTTTCTCCATCTTTATATATATATATATATATATATATATATATATATATAATTTTTTTGAGACAGGGTCTCCCTATGTCCCTATGTAGTCCAGGCTGGACTTGAACTTGAGGTGATTCTCCTGCCTCAGCCTTCCAAATGCATACACCACCAAGCCTGTTGTAGAAGTTTAAAAAAAGTCTGTGCTTGAGCCTTTTCTATTTTAATATTGCTTTTATGCCATTATTTTTCTTGTTTCAACTTAACTGAGGTTTATCTATTTCATTAGACTTCAAAGAACAAACATTTTTGGTTGATCTCATTGATTTTTCTTGCTTGTCTCATTAATTTTTAATTCTATTTTTCTGCTGCCTTTGACAAGTTTGGAACATGAGAAGCTAGAATTTTTATTTGCAGGCTTTGATTTTATTTATTTATTTATTTTTGTCTTTTTGAGACAGGGTCTCAGTATGCAGTTCAGGCTGGCCTTGAGCTCACTTTGTAGCCCAGGCTGGTCTCAAACTTGTAAGGATCCTCCTGCCTCAGCCTCCTGAAAGCTGGGATTACAGGTGTGCACTGCCATGTCCAGAGGTCTTTGATTTTAAAGAAACAATTTATTGCATTCAGTAAGTCTTGTTACAAAGTAATTTTAGTTTCACTTCTCAACTGTTACTTATTATTCTTTAACCACTAAGTAATCCGATTGATATTTTTTAAAAATTTAAAAACTATTTAAAAAAATTACTAAGTTTCTAACTTAATTATATTTTGGTCAGAAGAGATGATCAATTATTTGGAATCTGAGATTCTTCTGTCCTCTAGATAATGATGGGTTTTGTTTTGTTTTGTTTTGTTGTCTTTTTGAGATAGAGTCTCACTATGCAGTTTGGGTTGGCCTTGAGCTTGTGGGCTACTTTGTGCAGACACCACCACACACCACCATGCTGAGCCAATAATATCATTTGTTGATATCTCAAGAATGCTTAAAGGAGGGAGGGGAAGAGGAAGTAGAAAGGACCAAGTTTTGATGTGTGTGGGTGTGTGTCAGTTTCCTGTGATGCATGTATTTATTATGTATCGCACACATATACTAATAAAAAATGGACAAGAGCTAATGAAAAAGTATTTCAAACATAAACAAAAATATAAAGTGTACATATTAGGGCCAGAGGTGTGGCTCAGTGCCAGAGTGCTTGCCTAGCATGTGTGAAGCCTTGGGTTTCATCCTTGCAAAAGCAAAACAGTGCCAGGCACGATGCTGCACACCTGTAATTCCAGCAGTCCGGAGGTTAAGACAGGAGGATTGCCTCGAGTTCAAGGCCAGCCAAAACTACAGAGTAAGGCCTTGTCTTAAAAAAAAAAGGAAAGAATGTTCTCTTTGAGTTTATTGTTCCTTATAAATATTTGATACTTGTACTAAATTTTGCCTCTTAAGCTAATAGCTTTTCAATAAGTGGATGACTTGACTTTTCCTTATAGGCCTGTCAGTTTACTCTGTATGTTTTGAGGCTCTCTTGTATTAGTATGATTTCATTCATGAATTATTACCTGGAGTACTTATATTTGGGACCTTAAATTCTACTCCCTTTTTATTAATGTATTGAAACTAGTTTTGGTTTATATTTGCTTGTGCATTTTTTTTTTCAGCCAGTCTATTTTCAGCCTCTACTGATTTGCTTTCAATATATTTGTTGTAAATCTGTAGTTGATATCTTTTTCTTTTTGGGTCCGTCCTGTTCTATGTCTTTTAAAAGGGAATTTGATCCATTTACATGTATTGTGCTTGGTGGTATATTCAGATTTTTTGTCATCTTACTCTCCTACATCTTTTCTCTTTTCCTACCTTCTGTGAGACATACTGGCTTTGCTTTCTCCCCTTGTATTTCTCCTTATTGGCTTGGACTTTATGCACTGTATTTCTTTTATTGCAGAGGTGATCCAAAGTGTTGAAAATGCAGACCTGCATGATCTAATACTATTTGACATTTTTATTTGCTCTCTGGATAATCTGATCTCGTACATTATCACCTGCCGAGGTATTTTTGTCTAGTGTTGTAGTTTTACTTCGTTTATAAGTTTCCCTAAAGTATTCCTTACTTTAATGTGACAAACCTTGTTGGTCTCTCGTTGTACCCCGGAGAGAAGCGGCGGTGGGTATGAGAAAAGTAAAGACAAGAGACAAGCGCTGGGTCAGGCGGAGTCGCCTCCCGCCTGAAGAGCACGAGCACTGACTTCGCAGTAGGGGCGTTTATTTTCTGCTCTTGCAAAGTTAGTACCGTGAGAGATAATGTTGCCTAGCGACGAACGACTGTAATTGTCCAGGCAGCATACTTTTTCCAATCCTGAGGTACCTTGACTGCTTGAGGCACTCTGGCTCTGTCCTGCCCCCACACATATGACCAGTAACCAACTACAGCTGCTCCCAACCCTTTAAGCCAGCATATGTTTCAATTTATTAACATTTTTGCTATTGTCTTTTTGTTAGTGATTTCTAAACTCAGTTTTTATTGCTTAACTGGTTTCTCCCCTATCATGTTTAATTTTTTTTTAATATTAGGTTGGCTCAATCTAAGTTTTTTGGATATAGAAAACATGGTACAAATCTAGGTTTGTCATTTTGGAATGGCTAATCTGTTATGCTGTTTTTTTTTTTTTTTTTTTTTTTTTTTTTTTTTTTTTTTTTTTTTTTTTTTTTTTTTTTTTTTTTTTTTTTTTTTTTTTTTTTTTGTGCAACACTGTAATTGAGCCCAGGGTCTTTGCACTGAGCTATATAGACCCGCAGCCTTTTAAAATTTGGCAGAGTTGTTAAGTTGCTCAGGTTGGGCCCGAACTTCTGATCCTCCTGGTGATGTACAGTGTCCCTGTTGAAAAATCCATTCTTTATATATTTGAATCTTCTTTGAATAATCTATTCTGTTCTCATCATAGAGGTGTATACTCAAATATACATGGAAACTTATCACATGATAAGGACAGAATTTCAAATTGTTGGAAAAGGATAGATAGGTCTATTTCTAGTATGACACTGATTTAATGATAGTGTTTTATATTATGGTTCTATGTATGGCAAGGTCAGTCCCCCTGGTTAACATTTTTCAGGTTTTTCCAACCTATTTTCTTTCTTTTTTTCTGTCTTTTTGAGACAGGGTCTCTCTATGCAGTTCAGGCTGGCCTTGAGCTCACTTTGTAGCCCAGGCTGGTCTTGAACTTGCAATGATCCTCCTGCCTCAACCTCCCCAGTGCTGTGATTACAGGCCTAAGCCACCAGGTCCAGCCTCCAAGCTATTTTCTAGGCCAACTTTTCTAGAACAATTCTGGGCTGGGCATGGTGGTACACATCTGTAATCACAGCACTTGGGAGGCCGAAGCAGAAGGATCCTGGAGTTTTAGGACAGCCTGGACTACATAGTAAGACCCTGTTTCAAAAAAAAAAATTTCCAGAGTTATTTTAGCGATTTTCTCCCACCTTCCTGCCACAGTCCTGTGACAGTTTGGGATTTTGTGGACACTGCAGACCAATAGAAACAATAGAAAATCCTTTTCTTTATCATCATGAGTATTCCTGCCTATGTGTCTCCTTTTACTCTTCTCAGCAGAACTTTTCTCCCTGTAGTGCTGGGGATTGAGCCCTGGGCCTTGCACACGCCAGGCAAGAATCCTGCCATGGGGCCACCCCTACAGGTCTTGCTGGGCTGCCCAGCCTGGGGTCCAGCTTGCATCCTTCCCGCTTCAGCCTCTAGGGAGCTGGGATTAGACCTGTGTGTAGCTGTGCCCGGCTCTTCACATTTCATAACTACTTACATCAGTCCTCACGCATTTCTCGTGCATTTTATTTTTCTCTTTTTAAAAATCAGTGCCTGTTAGTACTATAGGAGGGGAGCTGGGAGGGGCTGTGTGCGTACAATCTCTGATGAGCTATAACCTTCAATCCCACCCTCATCCCTCCTTCGGATTCCCTTCCTCATCTCCAAAAGTCTACCGTATGCTTTCCTGCACCTCACCTTTTTATTTTATTTTTATTTGGTTTCTCAGCAGAGAGAAAACATGTAGTATTTAACTTTCTGAGTCTGGCTAATTGGCTAAAATGGCACATGCTGGTTTCTAGCTCCATCTATTTTTCTGTGAAGGACAGGATCTCCTCTTCCTGGCAGAGTAGCAGTCCACTGTGTATATAGACCACCCTTCTCTTGTCTGCTTATCTATTCCCAGGGCTCCGGGCAGCTTCTACAGCTTGGTGGCTGTGAACTGTGCTGCTATGAACGTTGGTATACAGAGATCAGGACAGCATGCAGCTCTTAGTCCTTCTGGAATGTGCCTGGGAGTGGTGTAGCTGGATCCAGTGGTGCTTCTGTGCTCAGGTTTTTGAAGAATCTTTGCAATGATTTCTACAGTGGCTGTGCTAATCTGCATTCCCATCAACAGTAGCAGTGTAGAAGAGTTCCTTCTCACCCTAGGTTCCTGCCAGCGTTCACTCTTTTAGGTATTCTTTCTTCCCCACCTTTGGGTTTTGAGACAGGGTCTCACTTTGTAGTCCAGGCTGGTTGTAAATTACTACAGAGCCCCAGCTGGCTTCAAACTTGTAATCCTCCTGCCTCAGCCTCCTGAATGCTGGGATTACAGGCATGCACTACTATGCCTGGCATTTATGGATTCTTTTTTTTTTTTTTTTGAGAGGAAAAAAACAATAAAAATGATATAGAATTTCAAAATAAGATAATAGGAAATTAACAATGGTTATTATATTGCATATTGTTGTCTTCAAAGTAGTTGCTCAGATTACCAGATACAGGCATGCAAAATTGTTCAAACAATATAAGTACTACTACCTGTTCCTTTCAATGAACTAATAGAAATTAGTAGTACAATTATCTTAGCTGTTATATATATGTATATATGTTTTCCCTTTCCTTCTTTTCTCTTTCCCCCCTCCCAATTGTTCCTTCCTTTTAAGCAGTTTCTTTCCCTTTCACAGTATCTATTTTACCTTTTGGATTTTATTTACTCTTTCAGGTTCTTACACTAGGGAGACAATAAAATGTTTATACGTGCAAGTCTGATTTATTTCACTTATGAGTATGGTATCTAGTTGCATCCATTTACCTATAAAAGCCTTGGGTTTATCATTCTTTATAGTTGAATAGTACTCTGTTGTATAAAAATACCACATCTTTTTCATTCATTCCTTCGTTGATGGACACTTGGGTTGTTTCCAAGATTTAGCTATGACAAATTGTGCTGCTACAAACATGGGTGCACATATATTGCTGTGGTATAATGTTTTTAACTTTCCTGGGAAAATACCCAGAAGGGGAATAGCTGGGTTGAATGCAACCTCTAATCCTAGTTTTGTGAGGAATCTCCACGCTGATTTCTACAGTGGTCGCACCAGTCTGCACTCCCACCAGCAGTGGAGAAGGGCTCCTTTTTCCCCATGGCCCCTCCAGCATTTGTGATTGCTACATCTCCTGATGGTAGGCATTCTTCCTGGGGTGAGGTAGAATCTCAGTACTGTTTTTACTTGCGTTTCTTGAATGATCAATGATATTGAACATTTTTTCATATATTATTTGTTATTTGTATTTCTTCATCTGAGAAGTATGTCTTCATCTCAGATGCCCATTTTTGGATTGAGTTTTTGAATTTTGGGGGCCTGATTTTTAAAAAATTCTTCATACGGTCTAGACAGAAGTCCTTTGTCTGAGGGACAGTTAGCTAAAATTTTTTCCCAATTTGTGGATTCATTTATATGTTCTTTTTTTTTTTATACTGAGACTTGAACTCAGGACCTTGTGCTTACCAGGCAGGCACTTGTGCCACTGAGCTATATCCCCAGCCCCATTTATATGTTCTTGATGATGGCCATTCTGTCTGGGGTGAGAAGAAACCTCTAGTTTTGATTTGCATTTTTCTGGACATTTCCCATATACTTTTTGGTCAGTTGAACAACTTCTTTTGAGAAATATTTATCCAGTGTATTTGCCTGCTCTTTGATTGATTTTTATTTTAGTGAGTTCAGTTCTTTATAGATTCTAGATATTAGCCCTCTATCAGAAGCGTAGTGAACAAGTTGGGTGTGGTGGCACATGCCGGTAATCCCAGCCCTTGGGAGGCTGGGGCAGGAGGAGCTCTGAGTTCAAGGCCAGCTTGGTCTACATTATGAGACCCTACCTCAAAAAACTTTCAGATGGATATAGGTGCTTAGGTTGTGTTTTGGTGCCTTCAGTTCTGTTCATTGGTCTGCATTTCTGTTTTTGTGCCACGTCTGTGCTGTTTTTGTCATCTGGACATTATCAGAGATGATGAGGCGTGGTCTGTGACCATCTAATATTTTTCTGTTTGCTCATGACTGCTTTGGCTGTTCTGTGTCTTCCTTCCTTCCTTCCTTCCTTCTTTCTTTCTTTTTTTTGGTGTCAGAAATCCAACTCATGACCTCACACTTGCCAGGTAGGTGCTGTGCTACTGAGCTGTATCCCAGGCCCCTCTGGGTCTTTCTTGATTCCATATGAAATTCAGGATTTTTTTTATAATTGTGTGAATAATGTTGATATCTTAATAGGGATTCTGTTGAATCTGTAGATCGCTTTTGGTAATTGGCCACTTTCACAATATTAGCTTTTCTGACCTATAAACAAGGGGGTTAATTTTTTTAGTTCTTTCCACTTTCTAATGTCTTCTACAGTTTCTTTCTTCAGTGTTCTATAATTTTCACTGCAGGGTCCTTTCACTTCCTTGATTAGTTTGATCCTTTGTTATTTCTTTTTTAAAAAAGCTGGGGATACAGCTCAGTGGCACAAGCACTTGCCTGGCAAGCGCAAGGTCCTGAGTTCAATTCCCTATACCAAAAAATAAAGAAAGACATAAGAAGCTATTGTATATTTTTAAAAGTCCTTTCATAGCCAGGTGTGGTGGTATATGCCTGTAATCTTGGCACTTGAGAGGCTGAGACAAGAGGATTGCCATGAGTTTGAGGCCAGCCTGAACTCAAGGCCAGCCTGAACCACACAATAAGACCTTGTCTCAAAAAAAAGGAAAAAGAAAAAAAAGAGAGTAAACGTCTTTCATAAGTAGAATTTTTTTTTTGATCTTTTTGAGACAGAATCTTGCTGTGCAGTTCAGGCTGGCCTTGAACTCACTATGTAGCTCAGGCTGGTCCCAAACTCAGTAGAGATCCTCCTGCCTCAGCTTCCTGAGTGCTGGGATTATAGAAATGTGTAACCACACCCAGCCAAACTTCCATTTTCTGTCTGGCTTACAATTTTATTTTCTGTGCTGTGTGGCTTTTCTACTTTTATATAGAACTTTCTCAAGTTCTCATGTTTGGGTTAGTGATCTGAGCATCCTGTGTGAGAGAATGGGTTCAAAGCAGCCCAGATGCATAGACTGGAACCGCAGGGCAGGCTGGGAGTGCCTGGGGTTACGCAGGGCAACGACCAGCCACGGGGGGAGGCCTGTCTGAGCCATCACTGTGAGAGGTCAGGGAGGGGATTAATGACCTCCGGGAGCTGAGTTCAAAAGCCACTGCTGTAAGAGATCCCTAAATTGCCTTCCGGGTTTGTTGAGACAATGAAGCTGAGAACTTCTTGGGTCCCGTGTAGTCTCTGAGAAGCCTATGACCCCAGGTCTTTTTAGGAGAACAGCAGTTAGTTTTCAAGTGAGCAGCTTCCAGAACATTGTGAGCTTTCCATAAAAAATGCATCACCGCGCCATCCTAGGTTACCCACGCTTACTGATTTATTTATCAGAAAGTACTGAGTAGGCGCCGACCACAGCTAGGAAGTTTTGCTAACTGCTGCCTCAGAGATAGAGGAGCTGGCACTCTATCTCCTCTCAAAATTCATTGTTTTCATACACAGGCTTTAATGTTGTCTTTTAATATAAAGTTTTTCCTTTTAATGTTGAGTGAAACGAATCCCTCATCTTTTGCCAAGTCTCGCTTTTTTTTTTTTTTTTTTTTTGGTACCAGGAATCGAACTCATGAACTCAGGCTTGTCAGGCAAGCACTTAAGCTGCTGAGCTATATCCCTGGCCCCAAGTCTTGCTTTTTATGGTGTCTGTTCTCCTCCTGTGCAGTGCAGTGCTGGTAAGGAGGGAGGAGAGGGCAGGGTCAGATCCTAAGTCCAGTGAATTCTGCTGTGGCCAGTGACAATAAGACGCCAAAGAGTGAGTGGCTGAGATGAATGTGGGGAGGGAAGTTGTTCGGGTGTTGGGTCAGGTGGGCCATGGAGACGGAGTGATTATCTCCCTCTGTCATATTACCTTATGTGTTCTTGCTTTGTTCGCTTCCTTGCTTTTTGGGGGAGTGAGATTTGAGACAGTATCTCACTACGTAGTTCCAGCTGGCCTTTGAATGTGTGGCAATTCTCCTGCCTCAGGCTCCCAAGTGCTGCAATTATAGGCATATACCACCATGCCCAGCTTTCTTTTCTTTTTCTTTTTCCTTTGGTGACACAGGACTGAACCCAGGGCCTTTGCACTGAGCTACTCAGTTTTTTAAAGTGCATCCTGCTGAGTTGCTCAGGCTGTGCTCAGACTTGCTATTCTCCTGCCTCAGCCTCTTGGAGTGCTAGGATTACAGGCATGCACCACCACGCTTGGCTTATTGTTGTTTACTGTTGATACAGGAAAATAAATCTCCCAACCTGAATGATATCAGATGAGTTTGTGTTCTCTAAAACTGAAGAATGAATTTTAGGAACAACAGAGGTTAAGAGCAGAATATATTTATCGGGAGAAAGAATGCTTCTATCCAAGAGGGGGACAGAAGGGGGGCCCGAGTGGGTTACCCCCGACTCTGTCTTTTCCAGGGACTTTTATAGGGAAAAACCATGAGGTGAGGCGGGTCCAAGGTAGGGGAAATGGACAACGCTATGGTCCACCAATAAGATTACAGGCATAATTGTCCAGGTAAGACTGAGTGGACTGAGATCAAATGGGGAAGCGAGTCACATAGCAAGCGGGCATGAATGCAGAGCTGGGCTTTTTCTGTGGGAGGTCAGGCCAGTGACTTTCTGGCTCTTTGAAGGTGGTTGTTACTTATTTATCAATTTTTGATGTATGTGGCTGCACCTGTTTAGCCCCGCTTGTCTTGAGGTCTGGCCCACAGGTGTCTTATCTTTTGTGTTGGCTCCTTCCAGGGCGCAGCCCTATCTGACTGCCTATAATATTTTTAACTAACTCAGCTGCCTATAACACTGTGATCTAAAATATTGCAGAAATATTCTGCTAAATGTATTGTCTCCCCAACTTCCACTACCCTAGGAAAAAAGGGGAAGATTTGCAGACCTATTGGATGCTAAATATTTACGGACTACATTACAGATCTGGGTCATATGGTAAGAGCACAACTATCTCAAAATCAGTTTTAAATACAGCAATACTTCTGTTCACAAATGCTTCTATTTGCAAACAATTCAGTTCACAAACAGAAGCAGTCATCAAAATTTTGCTTCTGTTTGCAAACTCTGCACTGCATGAAGAACACAACCAAGGCCATCTTCCCCACA
This sequence comes from Dinomys branickii, assembly GCA_004027595.1. Lineage (NCBI taxonomy): Eukaryota > Metazoa > Chordata > Mammalia > Rodentia > Dinomyidae > Dinomys > Dinomys branickii. The sequence continues at coordinate 39,866 of PVLD010007656.1, read as the reverse complement.
CAAACACAAATGTGGCCATCTTCTCCGAAACTGTAAAACAAATTAAGTTCATAGACCAAGGCACCAACATACACAGGTTTTAGTATAGTACCCCCTTATTTGTGGTTTTGCTCCCTTGATTTCTGACACCCCTAGTCCACCATGGTCTGAAAATATTATTTGTCTTACTTGTTAGAGAGACATCACATACTTTTTTTTTTTTTGTGGTACTGGGGATCGAACTCAGAACCCTGCGCTTGCTAGGCAAGCGCTTATTCCACTGAGCTATATCCCCAGCCCCATCACATACTTTGTATTATAATGTGGTGTTATAATTTTCTCTTGTCATTAGCTGTTAATCTCCTACCATGCATAATTTACATTTAAACTTTATCATTGGTGTATATAGGAAAAACTATCCCACATGTGTAGGGCAGTGGTGGCAAACCTATGGTACCTGCCACAGCAGGCTGTTTGTATCGCTGAAAGCACTAAACATTTCACCACCATTTCAGAGTTTCACCTGAAACTCTTTGGGGTTTCAGGCAAAGATCCCTGGGAGGGTGGGTCTTGGAACATATTTCCTGTGGATAAAGGGCCTCAGGGCTGCCAGGCATGGTGGCACATGTCTGTAATCCCAGCACTTGGGAGGTTGAGGCAGGAAGATTGCTGTGAGCTTGAGGCCAGCCTGAGCTGTGAAGTGAGTTCAAGGCCAATCTGAACTGCACAGTGAGACCCTGTCTCAAAAAGAAAAATCAGAGGAGCAGGAGAGGGCTAGGGGTTCCTGCAGATCCACTCTCAGTACTACCGGGAAAGAACACAAGACAAACTCCAAACATTTCCTCCAGCAACATCTTGCCTTTCTAGTAACAGCATTCCTCCACCACCACCAGCAGCAGAAATAAGTAAAATTTTAATGAAAATAAAGCCCAAACTATCTATACCCAGTGCCTTGATATTGTGAGCCTACATCTACACAATTCTTGCCCTTTTGCAACCCTGGTTTTTCTTTTACCATGTGGCAAAATCGATCCTTTGAGGTCCCCAGAGACAAACTCAGTGGGCAACCTCTTGTGATCCTCTCTGCTTCTTGTCTGTGCAGCCCTGACCTTGAGTAAGCAAGCACTTCCTAAACAGGACCAGAAGAATGCTCAGTATAAGGGAAAAGGTTGATGACTTTACTGCATTAGATTAGCAACTCTGTGTGTATCATGAGAAGCCTATAGGGTAAGCTGCCAAGTGGGAGGAGAAATTTGGGGGATATATTATTTTGAAGATATGTATATATCTTGGTTACTTTTCTTGTTGCTGGGACAAAATACCTGACACCCACAACTTAAAGAAGTAGAGGTTTATTTTAGCTCAGTTTGTAGATTTTTAGTCTGTAGTCAGCTGGCTTCAAGGCAGGGCAGCGTGGTACAGGGGCATCACAGAGGAGAGGTAGTCCATGGTAGGGCAGGCAGGAAGCAGGAAGCAGCAGCAGCCTCAGCCTCCCTTTCCCTTTTATCCCGTAGCAGGTTATAAGCCTATTGGATGGTGCCACTCATACCCAGGGTGGGGCTTCCAATGTCCACATCCAGTACTACGCTAAACCAATCAGTGAACTAATCCAGTATCACATACCCTTAACCCAGGATCACACACCCGTGATCCAGACACACCCCAAAGCCCCAACAGCGAGCCCATAAGGCTTTGGGGGGACATCGAGATACAAATGGTCTCGGTTACTTTTCTCTTGTTGCTGAGACAAAATACCTGACAGCCACAATTAAGGAGGAAAGGTTTATTTAGCTCAGAGTTTGTGAAGGGTTAAGTCCATACTGGGCTGGCTCCAAGGCACCATGGCACATGGCAGAGGGCAACAGTTCATGACGGTGGAAGACCACAAAAGCAAACAGAGCAAAAAGGAGGAGCAGCAGAGAGTAACCTCTTTCCCTCCCTCATATTGTGTGCAGGCTGTCCACCCCACGGTGTAGCACACACCCGTAATCCCAGCATTGGACCACACATCAATCATAACTCTAAAAGCCCCTCCCATGACTGCATGAGGCTTTGGGGGGACATCCAGACACAAGCCATGACACACATCATAACAGCATATTGTGCTATGATATGTGCAGTTTTTTCAACAATATTAAAGCTAGACAACCCAGTTGGAAACTAGACAACAGACTTAAATAGGCAAATCACCCAAAGTATACATTAGATTAAAATGTCAAAACATGCTCAACCTTCAGTCACTAGGGAATGCAGGCTAAAACCAGTAAGATAGCAACCCACCAGAAGGGCCACAGTGAGAAAGACTGGCTGACCTAGTGCTGGGAGGGACACCAAGGAGCTGGAACCTCATGCAACCAGCCGTGGTACACACATGCTCACGCCTTTGGGAGACTGTTGGGAGGAATCTGCAACATGGGAAGCATGCGTATCTTAGGGACCAGTGGTCCCATGGCTAAATGTGTCCCCATGGAAATGCATACATGTTTTGCCCAAAGGTGTTGGAAGCTGGGCTTCCTGTGTCTCTGACTTTTCTTTTCTTTTTTGTTTTTTTCCTGTCTTTTTGAGAGAGGGTCTCACTATGCAGTTCAGACTGGCATTGAGCTCACTTTGTAGCCCAGGCTGATCTTGACTTGCAATGATCCTCCTGCCTCAGCCTCCTGAGTGCTGGGATTATAGGCATGCACAACCATGCCTGGTGTATCTCTGCCTTTTCTGTTCTGTGCCTTCTGCTTGAGATACCTCCCCTCTTTTCCTCTCTTGCTTGTTTCTCTTTCATTCCTAAGGGCTGGTGTAAGCTTGGCTGTGACATTCTCTCCTTTCTAGGCTGGGAATCTCTTTCGCCTACTATGGGGTCATCCTGGCAAGTGCGGAGCTGCTGGAGCGGGACCTGGTGTGTGGGGCAAAGTCGGAGTTCCAGGATGTGCACAGCGTGGACTCAGAGGGGATCCAGAGCCCCTGCTACTGCCACCTGTTCGCCCCCTCCGACTACCGGACCATGATCATCAGCACCCTTGGGGAGATTGCTCGTATGTGTCCCTGTGTGCATCGGGGACCTCTTTGTTTTGTGTGGGGCAGGAGGTTGCATGTGTCTCGAGTCTCAGGAGATAGGGGTGAGCCTGGGACATGGCTCCTGGCTGCTGAAACTGCACAAGGCCCCAAATTCTGCCAGTTTGCCTTGAGTTTGGATTAGTGTGGGGAAGAGGTCCCTGGAGGACCAAAGCTTTAGATCACTGTATTACATCATTTCTAGGACACACACCTACACACACACACACACACACACACACACACACACACACACTCTTTAACCTCTCTGAAATGGGAGTAACTTATTAGATTTGTTTCCTATATGTCAATCTGTCTGCTCTTCCTTCCTTCTGGGTCTTGCTAAGTTTCCCAGGCTGGCCTCGAATTTTGCTACCCTTCCTGCCTCAGCCTCCCAGTGCTGGCATATAGGCATGTACCACTTCAATTTCAAGTGGCAGCATTATTACTGTTTTAGCTGACACAAAATTGGGGCTGGGGATCTAGCTCAGTGGTACAAGGGTCTGCCTGGCAAGCGCAAGGTACTGGGTTTGATTTCTGGTACCAAAAAAAGTTGTTCCTAGCTGATACAAAATGATAGTACTTAAAAGTCAGTGGCACCTTGAATTCAGTGAGAAACAGTGCACAGCCTTGAAAGCATAAGTCTAGCAATCTGGCCACTTGCCACAGAGCTCTGAGGCACAGTGAGCGTCTTGCACAGAAAATATCCTTTATGTGCACCAGTGTTCGGTGGCCCTGGACCCGTGTGGGGAGAATAGACTGAGGGAGTCCTGAGTTCAGTGATGATGTGGCTGAGTTCTGGAGGGGACATCGGAGAGGTTTGGCTGATACCGCTGCTTTCCCAAGTGCGGAGGTTGAATGTGCGCCAGTGCTGCTCTGTGTGGCTGTCTTCTGAGGCTGCAGAAACTGTCCTTGCTGTTTGCTTTCCAGTGAACCCTCTGAACATCCTGGGCATCAATTTCCTGGGAAGGCGGCTGAGCCTTTCCATCACCATGGGGTGCACGGCGTTATTCTTCCTTCTCCTCAATATTTGTACTTCCAGGTATTTTCCCCTTTGGGTGTTTGAGAACATTCTGTGCACTGGTTTTCAGATAGGTCCTCCAGACCCCAGGTGTTCAGTGGGGCACAGGACCAGACCCTTCCCCAGGGAGAGCAGAGAATGGGCTGCTCGTTTGACCGGAAGTCTCAGGCCCCGTAGCTACATGGCCACTTCCTCTTCCCGAGGGCCCCTCCCCCTTCAGCCAGCATGGGATGTGAGCCCGGTGTGGGGATCCTCACTGTATCCACGAAAACACTTGGGAACTCTATGCAAAGCTTTCTGGAGAGCAATCCTAATTGCTTACCAAGTTATCTGGATGAATGCCTAGATGGTTTAGCTACACATCTGTGATGTGGACATCGTTTCGCTTGTAATGTATAATCCTAGTGTGGTCACCCACAGATTCAACCAACTGCAGATTGAAGATACTAAAAAAAAAAAAATTTACAAGCCAGGTGTGGTGCACACGCCTGTAATCCCAGCATTTGGGAGACAGGAGATTCTCGTGAGTTTGAAATGAGCCTGGGCTATATAGTGAGTTAAAAGTCAGCCTGAACTTCATAGTGAAATCCTGTGTCCATAAAAAAAAAAAAAACAATAGTGATCTGGGTGCAGTGGTGGAAGCCTGTCCCAGCATTTGGGGAGCCTAATGGAGGAGGATCATAAATTTGAGCCTGCCCAATGAAAACAAAACTTGTCTCAAAACATTAAAAAAGCGCAGGATGTAGGTCAGCTGTGAAGGCCCTGGGTTCATTCCCCAGCGCCCAAAAAAGAAAAGTTTTTCTCATCTATACTGAGCAGGTGCAACAGACTTTTCTGCTTGTTATTCCCTAAACAACATGTATAACAACTACTCACATAGCATTTCTTTGGATTACATATCATAAGTAATCTCAAGATGCTATGTGAATACTACACCATTTTATAGAAGAGACCCAAAAGCCAGGCGTGGTGGTGCACACCTGTAATCCCAGCACTTGGGAGGCTGAAGCAGGAGGACTGTGGTGAGTTCGAGGCCAGCCTGGGCTACAGAGTGAGCTCAAGGCCGGCTTGAACTGCATAGCGAGAGCCTGTTTCAGAAAAAGACCAAAAAACAAAACAAAAACAAAAATAGAAGGGACCTGAGCCTCCGTGGGTTTTGGTGTCCACGGGCTGGGGTCCCGGAAACAGTCATTGGCAGACACAGAGGGCCAACTGCAAGCTGTCTGCCTCGTTCCTATTCAAGGCCTTGCTCCTCTGGGGGCTGGGCCGCCGCACTTGGGGGACTGGCTTGGGGGACTCGCTTGGGGACCCCGTGGTCAGGCTGCTTGAGAGGCCCTGCCCCAGGCCCTCCTCGTTGCCCCCTAACTTCCCTCTGCTCCCTGTCCTCCAGCGACGGCCTCATCGGCTTCCTCTTCATGCTGAGAGCCCTGGTGGCTGCGAACTTCAACACCATCTACATTTACACAGCTGAGGTGAGTGGTGGGCGGGGTGGGTGTGTGAGGCTTGCAAGGTGAGTTGCTGAGGGGGCTTTCCAGCCAGGGGCTGCGAGTCCCTGACCCCTCCCTGACTCCGGAACGTTCTGATGATTCCCTTTCAGCATCCCACTCAAATGACATCACGACGCTTGTCCACTGTGGATTCTTTCCCCTCTCATGTAATCTGTTGTAAGCCAGGCTCAGAGAGGAAAGGCGGGACCGTCCGCCTTTCTCACTAAGCTGCACGGCTGTGCAGAGTAGCTCCTTGACCCGCACTGTGCCAGAGTCAGAGCAGCAGGGGCAGCGAGAGCCCCTCACTCCCCTTGAAATCAGCTGTCATTCTCTTGCCAGCCCCCTCCTCACACCAGCCTTCTGCAGTACTGGGAATTAAACGCAGGCCCTTCACAGTGAGCTACAGTCCCAGGCTCTTAGTGCTACTACCCCCTCTCATGGTCATCATTACTGTTCTGAGACAGTATCTTGCTAATTCCCCAGGTGGGGCTCAAACTTGTGCTCTTCGTCCTCGGCTTCCCAGAGTGTTAGGATTATAGGCGTGTGCCACCATGCCCAGATCTCCTTTATTCCTTTGGAATATCATTTTTCTCTGTCTTTGTTTTATTTGCTGCATACAGTTTAAATTTGAATTTCATTATGATTCACTGTTTATTCACTAGTTATAGAATTAATGTCTTCTCTCTGCTTGAGCTAGCTGGAAGACGTCTTGCTGGGATTTGAGGTGGTCCTGTCCTTTCCCAAGGTGGAGAAGATGAGATGGCACAAGGGGACTGGGAAAGACAGGATCATTCTCTCTCTCTCTCTTTCTCTCTCTCTCTCTCTCTCTCTCTCTCTCTCTGTCTTTTTTTTTGGTACCAGGAATTGAACTCAGGACCTTGCACTTGCCAGGCAGGCACTTGTACTTCTGAGGTACATCTCTGGGCTAAGATAGGATCATTCTCATCTCACCTATAACAAGTAAAGATCTAACCTGTTAAAAACCATGCTATGGGCCTGGGATATAGCTCAGTGGCACAGCACCTGCCTGGCAAGTGCAAGGTCCTGAGTTCGATTTCTGGTACAAACAAGCCAAACCAAAACAAAAAACTATTCTAGCCACAGAGAAAAGTACTCTCCTTTCCTCCCACACAGCTAAAAATAGAAAATTATAAGATATTTCAACTACATATAATTCATTTTATTCCATTGACATCTAAAATTATTGTTTAAATTTATGAACCAAAACAGTCTGTATAACATTAAATTACACCTCTAGGCTTCCATTTTGTAGTATTTCATTAAACATATATCTTAGTATATGCTCATTTTGAGGGTCATTTTTAAGTATTTTTAATACCTATTGTTAACACCAAAGCTGTGTGCCCAAAATGATAGTATATCATTGTTACGTTCCAAGTGACTCAGAACCTAAGCAAAGATTTTATCAATATAATAGCAAAGAAAAGAAACTCTCCATGTACCTGAATCCATGATTTTCAGTCATAACCACCAGCCTCATTTTTCAGAAAATAAATAAAGCAGCTAGGTACTGCGGCACATACCTAGCTACTTGGGAGGCTGAGACAGGAAGATTGCAATGCTAGAGGCAAGTCTGGGCAACTTAGTGAGACGCTGTCTCCAAACAATTTAGAAGAAGTCCTGGGGCATAGGTAGAGCACTCGTATAACATCCCCAACACCCTGCATTCAATCTCCAGCACCACCAAAAAAAGCCCCTCATAAAGACACTCTACCCCCAGGCTTTCTTTTATAAGTATAGAGGCAGGAAAGCACTTTGCTCTTGCCTTTGACAGATGGTGGTCAGTAAGATGTGGCCTACTGAAGAGCTACATGCATTGCTTTACTGAATGAATACAAATTATTTTATCAGTATTGTGTAGTGCATTTTTTAAAAAATTCCAAAAATTCAAAGAAAACATTTTCTATGTATCTTCCTTTAATTTCATTTAATGCTTGCTGACTTATTTAAATGTCTGCCAGTTCCTATAAGAATTCAGAATCAAGCCAGGCATGGTAAAGTGTACATCTAATCCTCTTGCTTGGGAGGCTGAGGCAGGAGGATCACTGGGGATTCAAGGCCAGCCTGGATCACATAGCAAGATCCTACCTCAAAAAAATAAATAAATAAAAAATGAAGTACAGATTAATGCAGTTTTACTATAAATGTAAAAAAAAAGGTGGGGGCAAGAAAGTAGAATATCCTGAGACTGTGTAACAGTCAGGACCACTGCAATGGGTGAGAGTACGGGGAGCGTGTGGCAGGTGCCTGGCCCTGCGATCAGTTCTTGCTGTAGCTGTATTAAAGATTCCATCAGATCATTATTTCTAGGGAAGAATTTTTTTTCCATGCAGGAGAATCATTTTTATACACTTCTACCTCTAAGGTGGGAGTTTGGCATCTGATTCTAGAGCTTATCTGTTTAAAATTTAGACTACTCAATGAAACATACACTTTGGGAAGAGGCTCACTTATAGGATACTTCCTAAAGTGCTTGTTTTTGGCTGATATTTCCTGTTATAAACATTCAAAGCTGGGTACCAGAGGACATTAGGTCTTCTGTGACCTGAAGTTTGTCTGGTTTTCCAAGCACCGCAGCCTGGCCCAGGGCGAGGGGGAGGCAGGATGGGAAGAGGACCTGACAGTGACTGGGTTTCTGTGCCTCCCGCAGGTCTACCCCACCACGATGCGCGCCCTGGGGATGGGCACCAGCGGCTCCCTGTGCCGCATCGGGGCGATGGTGGCGCCGTTCATATCCCAGGTAGGCCAAGGGGTCTGCAGAACCGCGAGCCCAAGGGCAGTGGGGAAAGAGGGGGCCAGCCCCTAAAGGTGAGAGGCACAACCTAGACTTCCTGTTCACTTCTGAGTTTTCCAAAGGCACCGCTGACCTATCCTTCAGCACATTCACATAGAGAAAGAGGCTGCTTTTGTGCACCAGCCTTTCCAGCCAGGCGATGATATGGATGGATTGCACTCGGGTGCCTGTCAGCCGGGCATTGTTGGGGGTCCATGCAGGAGGGAGGGACAGCACGTGGGCCGGAGCTGCCACAGGTGAGTATGGGCTCCAACCTGAGCTCTGTGGCTTGATGTGTGTTAAGGGGGTTGTCCACACTCGCAATGGTAAATAGGCCAGAAAGGCAGGGAGGTGGTGTTGGGCCAGGGCCCTGTCGGGTACAGACACACACTGGTGCAGGGAGGCTGGGATCCGGGGAGCAAATGGCAGATACGGTGAAACAGATCCATCTGATCAGGCTGCTACAGAAAACGCAAGCCAGAGGCCGGGTCCTGAGATGCTCTGGTGCCCCTCCCGTGTGACTGGGGCCCGTGGCAGCTCCCGCCCACCTGAGTGTGCAGGCCTTGCTCCCTGTGACGAGTGTGTCTCCCGATGACGTGTGAGCTGTGCTTGTTTGCCCGTGTGCAGGGCATTCCCACAAATCCCCCCCAGTCGTCCTCGCTCTGCCCTGCCGAAGACACTGCTCAGGCCTGTCTGGGTCTCTAGCCAGGGCCTGGCATTGGCCCAGTCTGGTCATTTGTGCCTGGCTGAGCTGCATCCGTGTGGACGAGAGCCTGAGCTGTGAGCAGCTGCAGCTAGGAGGCAACATGCTTGGAGGAAGGGTCTTGCTGTGGGTGGAGGTGGTGTTAACACGCAGTTCCTATAATTTAACATGGGGATTTTGTGTCCACCACAGATTTTGAGAGTTTGGCCTCTCTTGGCAGCATTTTCCTTGGTGATCTGTCACATGCCTTTGCTATTCAAAGTTCCTTCGTGTCTACTATTTCATCACTTTCAGAAAAGAGCTCATTCGTGAAAGAAAGCAGTAAAATATTGACTTCCTGTGGGTGACGAGGCCAAGGCATGGTCAGTGTCCCCACCTTTCATTAGGAACTGACTCTCTGGGTTCTCTGTCTTCCGCTGGGTTTTGTGAGGCAGGAAAGAACCCACCTGGACCACCTGGACCAGGTGTCCTGGGGCCATAGGCTGTGCTCAGCTTAGCATTCTGGGGCTGCTCTGGCCTCTTAAGTCCCTAAAACAGGGTATTAAATCAACTAAAGGAAAATGTTTACATGTGACTAGTGATACGTTTGTGCACTAGAATGACTATTGTTATAAGTTTAATACATATGCACCTCCAAAACTGAACACTTGGAGCTGTTTAGCTATCAGAAACTAACTGTAGAAGAAATAATGGTAGTTGTATGTAGGCCAAGAAAACAAGTACTCAATGGCTTTTATTTATTTATTTATTTTTTGGCGGTACCGGGGATCGAACTCAGGACCCTGTGCTTGCTAGGCAAGTGTTTATTCCACTGAGCTATATCCCCAGCCCCTAGGCCAAGAAAACAAAAAAGGAGCATTTTACTAGAAAATTGTTAAAGACTCACTAAAATACAGAAGGCACAAACACAAGACCTCTGCCGATAGGTCAGGGGCTAACTGAATCCTCCCACTGTGGGAAACTCCTAGAAGCCAGGCACTTAACCCAGAACTGGGAGACAGCTCAGCGGCACAGCACCTACCTGGCAAGAGCAAGGTCCTGAGTTTGATTCCTGATATTTTTTTAAAAAGATGACACCGGCACTTTATCCCTAACCAGTTGTCTTAGGTCAGGCTACTCTAACAGAATGAAAGCCTTGTAAATAACAGAAATTTCTGTCTCACAATTCTGGAGTCTGGAAGTTCGAAATAAGGTGACCTTGACATTTGGAAAGTGGAGGAAAGAGCTAGTCTGGGGCACAAATCCCATTCAGGAGGGTTGGCCCGCAGGATTTCATTACCTCCCCAAAGCCCTACCTCTAAATATAATAGCCTCGGGTGGGGTACGTAGCTCAGCCGTGCAGTGCCTGCTTGGCAAGTGTGAGGCCCTGAGTTCGATTTCTGGTACCCAAAAACAAAATAGAAAAAAACCCCACAAAAATATAATAGCCTCACACTGAGGGTAAGGATTTGAACACATACATTTTGGAGGGACACAGACACTTGGCTGGTGACATCAGGCATCTCCTTGATTCATCCTTTGGTGACGGATGACGCTGGTTCCCCATGCGGGTGGCTGAGTCCTCCTAGCATACGCCTGTCACCCAGGTATGCAGAGCAGGCCCTTCTAGCCCAAGCTCGTGTGGCTGTAGTGAGTACAGTGTTGCATAAGGCAAGCAAGCCTGCTCCCTGGGGCCAGAAGCAACAAATGAATCTATCATCTGGAGAGAAGACTGAGGAGCATCCAAAGTCTTGGAAAAGCTCAGAGCGATGTCAGGGGAGAAATGTGTAAATCCAGTGAGTGTTGTAAACGTCTTATTTGCCTGACTGACTTCTGTCACTGGAGGCATGGCAGCTGTCCCAGTCTCCCCCCTTCAGGATCACTCTGCCCAAGTACAGCAGAACCGGCACTTACGGTTCCCACAGAATTTTCTGAAATCTGTTCTCTGCCCTAACTGAAATTGCTCAGCCTGAGATGTTTGTTTGTTTGGACTCAGAAGGAAGCAGGGTAGATAAACAGAGGATCTTTGTTAGGAGGGAAAGAGGTTCCTTCACTGAGGGTCCTATTTTGGTGACTCATTCAGGAAATTTTTGTTTCTGGAGTCATTTCCACTAATTTTAGAGAACTTAGTAGTAGTTCTCTAAAATACTTTGTTAGAACCCCACCCCTCCACCCCAACAGACTCAGTTAGCCATAATGTGCATTTGGTAAAACAGAATTGAAAGTTATGTTATCCCAGGGGCTGAGCACATAGCTTAGTGGTAGGGCAGTTGTCTATAGAGTACACAGGGCCCTGCGTTCAATCCCCAGTACTGCCAAAAATAAAAAAATCAATTTTAAATTCAACATCAACACTGCATTTTAAAAAGACCACCTGTGTTGCTATAGACAGTGAATTAGAAGGCATGCTCCTCATATTAGTCTGTTTTTCATTACTGTAACAAAATAACCAGGACTGCATGCTTTATAAGGAAGAGTTTTGTTTGGTACTGAGAATCGAACTCAGAACCTTGCACTAATGAGGCAGGCCCTTGTGCTGCTGAGCTATATCCCCAGCCTAGAGAAGAGGTGTATTCTGTTCACAGTTTGGAGATCTAAAGTTTAAGACTGGGAGTTCCCATGACATCCAGGCGAGATCATGTTGCCAAACCAGAAGTGCGGGAAGTCAGAGAGGAAATTTCTCAGTCTTTTCTGAGGCCACACTCCCAGGTCACCTCAGGACCTACCATGGACCCCACGTCTTATGTCACCCTGCTGAGAATCAAGCTGCAAATGAGTGAGCTCTTGGGGAGCACACTCAAACCACAGCAGCCCCCTAGCTCCTGTGCTAGCTGTGTGAAAGCTGATGCTTCAATTTTCAGGAAAATCTGCAAGCTTGTTTAATGTCACATTGCAGTTTGAAATTAGCCACAAGTGCTAGGGTGTACGCCACGGAAATGGTAAGTGGTCTCTGCACCAGGGTTTGGGGGAACCTGTTGAACATTTGGCCGCACAGCACCACAGCGTCCTGTCCTCAAGAAACTTACTTTGAAGTTGGGTACTTTGTAAATATGCAAAGGATTTAAGCAAATTCCAGGATTAATTAGTGCTTTGGAAATGTATTCATGAGTAGGAGAGGTGATGGGTTTTTTTGGGCAAGTCCTCTCTGAGAAGGTGACATCAGAGTTGGAACTAAAGTGTGAGAAGTTGCCAGTGGTGTAAGGGAAATAAACAGACTTTCAGTAGGATGCCAGCTGCTACATGAGCCAGACGGCCAGAGGTTGGCATGTCCCATGAAAAGACAACTCCAGGGTGTCTAAGCAGAGGGGCACGCAGGGACAGAATGTGCATCCCAGTCGTAGTTAGGGCTTTGGATTTTATCTTAGGAACAATGGGCAGTTGGTAAAGGATTTTAGTGATAATTTAAGCGGTATGAGAATTGTTGCATTTTAAACAGATCATGCTGGTTGCTCTAAAGGCAGTGAATTAGAGGTAAGCAAAGGTGCGACATCATTCTAACAAGAAAAGCAGAGTCCATGATCCCAGAGAACACTGTTCCTCTTAGCACAAAGATAGAGGAAATGATGGTACGTGTGGCTGCAGAAAAACCTTGCAGAGCTGTGATTTTGTTGTCCTATCAAGCACCTCACCTTTCTGTGCAGGATGGGAACCAGCAAGTCCACACATAAGATGCTCCAGAACCCCCTATGCTAATAGGGAGCAAAAACCCCCTGCATTCAAAATGTTTGTAAAGGAAGTTGGCTAAGTAAAGAATTTATGGCAAAACTGGACCTTGCTGAAGATAAAGCTAGGTATTCATTAAAATGGCAAGGGTATTTCTTCTCAGCTTTTTGGCTAAGATTAAGTGTAAGGGGCTGAGTTTCAATGAGTAATACCTTTTGCAATAGGATAAAAGCCAGTGGGAACCAAACGCCACTTGCATTGGCACAGATGTAAGTAGGTCTGTGAAAGGTGACAGGCCAAGTGGAAGGGGAGGAAGAGGCAGGCACTCCAGCGCAGTCAGGGAAATAAAAAATTCACAAAAATTGGTAAAGGGGTGTTGGTTCCCACAAAAGCTGTCCGGGCTTGCCCACTGCTGCAGAGCTAGGGCCTTCCCCCACCAGAAGCTGGGTGGGGCACTGGGGTCCTATGTACAGCAGCTGACTGAAGAAGCAACTGCCTTGGAGTTGGAAGTTTTGACTGGTGAGTCTTTAAGGGGAGCTCTGGTCCTCCTAGACATGCAGCCTTGAGCTGTTCGCAACTGTTTTTGTTCAAATTTTTAGGCCAAAGGTGAGGCCTAGTTGGGCACAGGGCTCAGAGGAGCGTCCCTACAGTCCAATCAAGGAGAGGAATTTTGTCAGTGTCAAACGTGGTTCTCAAATATGTTTGTGTTTAAAATATTTTAAATCATGTATTTGAGGTATGGTGGTACATGCCTATAATTGCAGCACGTAAGAAGCTGAGGCAGGAGGATCACCAGAATTCAAGGCCAGCCTGGGCTACACAGCAAGACCTTGTCTGAAAACACACCCATGCACATGCATGTGAGTCCATATATATGCACAGCTTTTCAAAGGCAGTTCTGACCACGTGATTTTTTTCATTCCCTGCTCAAAGTACAAAATGACAAAATTAAAACGTTTCTAGTATTTCACTACACAGAACAAAGATTTTAGTGATGCTTGTTTAATGTGAATGTACATGAATGTAAATATACCTATCCATTGTACCCAGTATAATTCATGTGTTTTTGGTACCCAGTAATACCTTGCTGAGAATTTTTTATGCTCACAATACAAAAGGCCCTGTTCAATGTTGAAAAATATTGGCAATATATCCAGAAGTTACTTTTCAATGATTTAATTCTCTATTACTTAGCATCTTTGTGCTTATATATATATATATTTTTTGAGACAGGGTCTCTCGATCTGTAGTTCAGGCTGGCCTTGAACTCCCCACAATCCTGCCTCGGCCTCCAGAGTGGTGGGATTTCAGCAATGCACCACCACCACAGTTTAATAACTTTTTTTTTTTTTTTTTGGCATTTTGCAAATGATCTTCTGGTTTTCCTGTTTTTTATGCTTGGTTATGCTCTCCATTTTATGTGCATGAACTTTTAAACCATAGGCACTGAAATTAGTCAACATTTTCTTTCATATTTTGTAGTCTCTGATTGGGGTTATGAAAATACACATCCTTTTTCTGCGACCTCTTTTGTTTTTCTTGAAGGAGGAAAAGAGGAAGGAGTGTAAACTTCCTGAGTATGGCATACACAAAGAAGGGTCTAATTCATAAGCATCCAATTTAGTGAACTTTTCACAGTGAGTAAATGCCAGATTTCAACCCAGAAGTCCTGATGCATCTCCTTCAAGCCTCCAAGTTTACAAAGGCACTAGGTCTACTGCACGAAATGCGACTTCCCAATGGCAAACTGCTTGTCCAACATTATTCATTGAACAATCTACTTTTTATTTAGGGATTAGAAATATCTGCCTGCCTGTACAGTATTCCCACAATTTTGTCTATTTCTAGTTAGCTATTTGAGACAAGGTCTTGCTATGTGTAGTACAGGCTGTCCTGGAACTCACCACATAGTCCAGTCTAGCCTCAAACTCAGTGATCCTCCTGCCTCAGCCTCCCAGAGAATTGGGATTACAAATGTGTACCACCATGCCTGGCTCCAGCTATGTCTACTGACCTGTTTCTATTCTTGTATTCTTCTCATTCTAATTTTATCATACGTTTTTAAAACAGCTGTTTATAACTACCTCATTGCTTTGTTCAGATACACGTTAGAATCATTTAGTTTTATTTTGCCTTCTCTGTCTGCCCAAATTCTATTAAGATCTTAATCACTGATTAAATATAGCAGTTAATTTAGGAAAACTGACTTTTCTTATAAGGTTGTCTTCCTAAGAACAAATTTGCTTCATGTGTTCCATTTTCCTTCTATACCCCTTGCGGAGATTTTGTTTTCTTCAGATAGAACCTGCACAGTTGCAGCAGAAAATGCCCCTCCTAAGCCAGTACACTTGTTTCTTAGTTGCCCAGGTAATGGTTCCTGTTCCAGTTCTGGCTGCTTTTGTCTCTTAGAAACGGCTGGTCACTGCAATACAGTGTAAGAACCAGTCACCAGTTGACAAGCCCTTCTGCCTCTGTGCTTCCTGCTTGCCTATCTATCCTATCTAAGCCCTAGACCACCAGGATGAGGGCCTGATATTTTGGGAATGATCCCGATCAGTGCCTGTCAAGGTAAAATAAATTTGCCTCCAAATCCTGGTCTGTCACTTCTGTTTCAGCTCGTCCTCGCAGCTTAAGATAGTTCCTAAGCATTTTAGAGCTTTCACTGATATTGTGAGATTATTTTCATTATGACTTCTACTTTGACATTCCTTTCTTGCCTATTGACTTTTAAATTCCCAGCTTACTGAACTCCTTCCCAGCGGTTTCTCCTTGGGGTTTCCAGGGATGTGACTGAACCCTGTGATTCCACGTCCCGCCAAAGTGGAATGTCCCTGCTGCACCTGAATGCACTCTAATTCGTTTACAGACTGTAAACTCAAGACCCTTGGCTCTTCCTCCTCCTTCTGGCCAAACTCCTAACAAGTTCCCCCTCTTCCTCCTTCCCTGGCCTCCAGAGGAGGTGGTGGTTCCTGCCTTGGCCTCCGGAGTGCTGGGGCTACAGATGTGCACTCTACACCCAGATCTTTTCACATTCTTAATTCTGTGACTTCTTCCACTTTCACTTATAGCTAAGTTTTATTTTTTGTGAAGTAGTTCTTTATCCACTGGACCTGTTTCTTTTTCATAATTTATTCATTTAGGCTTTTTTGTCTTTCTCTTGCATTAACTTCTTAAGATTAGCTTTTTAAACTATAGTAGTTCATTTTTTTCTCATTTTACTTAGTATTTATATTCATTTTTTTCTGAATATAAAAATATACTGGCTGTGAAATTTCACATACAGAAATGTGTTATTAAGGGAGAAATTCTCAGTAATTTTGTCAAAGGTAACCAGTTAGGAGTCTTGAGTATATTTTTCCTGCTGCTGTTCAGTGCGTATGTTGTCTGTACCAGTAACACACATGCAGGTTTGTGAATGTGTTATATGCATGTATACACTATGTACTATATGCACATAATGCATAAAAATAGCTGTATTTCACAGATAGCTGCGTATCTATACATTATGGTCACCATGGAGGCAGAGGGACACCACCCTCTTACCTGACTTGAAAGGTGATGCACAGCTTTTCCCAGAGGGTATAAAAATGGTTTCTTTCATAATTGAGGTCACTAGAGAGAGCAGAAAAGTCCTCTCAAGCAGGTGTGAAAGATAAGGCAAAACCTGGCAGGAATTAGGAGCTCAGTACGAAGCGAACATCTTACCCTGTCTCCACCCAGGTGACTGACTACGTAGCTATGTCTGTGTGAACACGCACACCTCTCTAGAGCTACACCTTGCCACTGCAAATGCCGCTCTCATCAACTGTCAACATGAGATCCACCTCGCTCCTTAGGGGCGCCGGCTCCCGTGGCCTGGATGTGCTGTGACTCAGTGGGCACTGGCTTAGTAATAAGGGAGTGCTCCACAGTTACTTTGTCCCACTGCCTCCCAGCAATGGGATGCTGACGGTGCGCACGACGCCCCGAAGGTCATGTGCCACCACTGGAATCTTTCAGCAGTCCCTGAGTGCGTAGGTGCTGGGCGCTGCACAGTGGCTCCCACACTCCTTGTCTAGTCTCCATTAGGAAGTAACTTCCAGCAGTGCGTATTGCTGCTATGGAAAGCTGTAAAACAGGAAAAGGCACTGTGCCAAGGATGTGACTCGGAGAGGAACAACAGGAAACCCATGGGACACGGCAAGGGAGAGACTGCAGAGTATGTCTGAGGAAAAAGCCAATTTTTGTAGGAAAAGATGGGTTCTTTCTAGATCAAAATGTGTGCAGATTTTAAGCTGACTTTAGCTGGTGGTTTGGAGGTACACACCTGTGGTTCCAGCATCCTGGGTTCCATCTCCACTAACACACTTGCGTCACTTTTTTTCTGTATTTATACACCCCTTTTTCATGAGGCGATAACCTCATTTCCTTTGGGTCTATACCCAGCAGGATTTGTGCGTCCTAGGATCCTTCTGGTTTTTAATAGGCTTAGGACCCCAGGTACTGTTTCACTTGATGGCTGCCTAGTCTGCACAGCCAACCACTGTACACAGGTTCCTTTTGTCTTCACTGACATACCCCTTCCCCGTGCTCAGCAATGAAACCAGGGCCTTGTGTGTGCTAGGCAAGCCCTGCACTTGCCAAGCAGGTCAGGCGCTTATTCCAGAGCTATATCCCCAGCCCTATATCGTCAGCACAGCTCAGCTACACCACTACCCCTCTGCTGGTTTGAATACGGCTATCTTGACTGGGAAGAGATGGCCTCTCGTGGTTTGCTTTTGCATTTCCTGATGGCCATCATAGTGAACATATCTGAATGTATTCCAAACAAGTTTCCCTATTTCTGTTCATCATCATCCAATGAGAATAAGCACTGAAACCTTTATCAATCTGGTAGACAGTAAATGACATCTTGCCTTCACCTGCACACCGTTCCTTAGTGAAGTTGAGCATCTTTCATTATCCATCTTTTGTAAAACGCAGTCTTATAAAAATATACCCTCACGGAAATAATTCTAATGGAAATCAAAACCACAGTAGGATTTTTAGAATCGTCTTGAGGACAACAATGGATTCTAAAGTTGATTTGAAAAAAAAATATCAACAACAAACATCATGAGACCTGAAAATAAGGAGCAGGGAAGGTGTAGGGGGAAGCTTTACTATCATAAGAATCACTTAACACAGATTTACAAGTCCTCAACACTGTAATGTAGAGTAAACTGTGGATGTTACCTACGGAAATTGAGTTGTATTCTGATTCTTACAGTTAGGTATTCCTCAGAATTTGTACTTGCCAATACAGATTGTGAAATAGGAAGAACCTGTTGAAAAGGAAAGAGAAACCAGGATGGGGTGGAAAGGAGAAACAGAAGGGAAAAACAAATATATACAAGATAGTTAAGAGAGTTATACGACTAATTTCTCAATTCATTGAAAAGAAAGGTCTGTGCTAATACTGTTTGGACAATTAAATGCCTATTTCTTATACTGAGTAACTAAAGATAACAATACACTAATCTTTGTTACTGTATTATGTTGTTTTCAAAAAAGAAATTTGTTTTGGTATTTTTTGAGACAGGGTTTCACTATCCACTTCAGGGTGGCCTCAAGCTCGCTTTGTAGCCCAGGCTGGTCTCGAACTTGCAATGATCCTCCTGCCTCAGCCTCCCAAGTGCTGGGATTACAGGTGTGAGTCACCACAGCTGGCTTTTCTTTAAAATAAAAAGTTTTTAAATCCATACTTGCAAACAACAGAAATTGACTACAGGTAGCTTAGGCAGGATTTATTGGAACAATACTCATTAAAGAGATACAGGGCTTCTAGAGTCGCTAGGAAGCAGAACCGTGTATCCCAGGAACACCGAAAGTGGGCAGTTGCCATCTCTGGCCTTAGTGATGGAAGAATTATGTGACCCAGGGCTGGGGATATAGCTCAGTGGCATAAGTGCCTGCCTGGCAAGTGCAAGGTCCTGAGTTCAATCCCCAGTACCACCTAAAAAAACACAAATTAAATGACCCAAACTCAACCGTCAGGGTCTCGGGCCGTGTGGGAAGAGGTAGTTGAGGGTTCGGTCTGGTGGTGGAGAAGTCCGGTGTCAGTTACAGAGGTGGCAGCAACAGCGAGCCCTATTCTGGAAGGATTTGGTCGAGTTCCACCAGCTGGTCTCTTGGTTTCTATCCCTTTTCTAAGCCCAGTTTCCTGAGCTTCTCTTTCTCAACTTACCACACAAACTTGGTTAGCAAAGTCTGTATTTTGGGAAACAAGTCAGAACAGAACCTGTCATTTGCTAGGTCAACTACAAATAATTAGTGAAGCTAACATTTCAGGTTCCATTTGCGTAAGTGGAATTATTTACCACTTTAGAAGGCAGTAGGCTCCCCAACGGGGTGTCGTAAGGGAATCTAAGCAGTGGTGGTAACACTAGGCTGGTTGTCAAGACAGTTGTATGTGAATCTGGGTAGTAAATACTGAGACAAGTCACTTGGTGCATGTAGGCTCCTCTGCAAAATGAGGAGGTTGCACCAGACCAGGTAAGTTTCTAGTTCTTTCCAAATTGCAATATTCTGATTCTAGACAACCTTGCTGTCCCTAAATCACTTGAGTTAACTGTCCTTGTTAACATTAGTTAACAAAAGCCAGGCTTGGTGGTGCTTGACTGCAATTCCAGCACTCAGGAGGCTGAGGCAGGAGGATCACCATGAGTTTGTGGCCAGCCTAGGCTACAGAGCAAGACCCTGTTCCAACAAACAAGAGTACCTGGCAACTACCAAGTGCTTAACTATCTGCCAAGTTTGGACACAATCCTGGAGAAAGTAAAGTATTATGTATGGTGTGTGAATTAGCTATTATTAGAAGGAAAATATCTCAGCTGAAATATGTAGAAAGATTAGAAGAAACCCATTATTATAGTGGAAAAATGGACACCAAACAAGAAGCTCTCATAGGCATCAAAAGACAAGCTACAGTAATAATCTTTTCAGACTCTGAAATGATATCACTTCCACACCACTTTTTTCATCCCATCAGAACTCGATGTAGATGGGACTGGCAGAGGTGTCACCAAGTGTAGTTAGATGTTCAAGTGAACTGGTATAAGAGGTGGAAAAACAGGCCATCTTACATTTTTCAAGATAGTAAAATTTGCCAGGTGTGGTAGCACATGCCTGTAATCCCAGAACTTGGGAGGCCAAGGCAGGAGGATTGTCGTGAGTTCAAGACCAGCCTGGGCTATAAAATGAGTGAGCTCAAGGTCAGCCTGAACTGCACAGCGAGACTCTGTCCCAAAAAGAGCCCTCCTACCGCCATACTGAAATTTGTTCTAGAGATGCCTAGCAGGTAGGTAAAAAGCACTCTAAACTGGCCAGTGCATATTAATGCCAGTCACACAAATTCCTGTATCAGCTTGGCCCAAATATATCAATGTCAGGAATTCCTACCTTACAGAGCTGGCACTTGCAATATAAATACTTACTCTGATATAAAGGATCAGCAGAGGTGTTTGGGACGTAACCCATTCTCTTGTGACCTGCAGGTTCTTATGAGTGCGTCATTCTTGGGAGCCCTGTGTCTGTTCTCATCTGTCTGTGTCGTGTGTGCCGTTTCTGCATTTACTCTCCCCATTGAGACCAAAGGACAGGCCCTGCAGGTAAGTAATACTGGAAGTTCTCACAGTGTCACCTTTTGACCAAAGAAATTTGACTATAAATTTGGCATATGGGCACCCTTCTTGTAACACAATCTCAGTGGGACCCAAAAGAAAAACTGGGCCTCTGGTCTTTCTTGCATATTCAAACTATGAGCAGCACTGAGGTCAAGGTAATCATTAGCTTCACACCTTTTCTTGTGAGTTACAGTCTCACGGGGACCAAGGTAACAGCTGCTGAGGCTGAAGCACTTAGGGTCACATGGACCGCACAGCCTGGCCATCCTCCATTCCCCCAGGACCTTTCTAAGAGTGGAGCCAGAGGCTTCAGCATGGCGCCAGCTGCTGTCCATTACAGTAGTTGCAGACTGCTGACATAAACAATGCCCCCAAAGCACACACTATGGCAAACTCTGAGAGGGCCTTCCTAGTTTTCTGCCCCCGCATGTGGATTTAGCACAGAATGGCCAGCTCAGCAGTGATGTTTCCCTGCCTGAAGCCTGTGCCTGGTACCCAATGGCAGGAGTCTGGGGAAGAGTAACGGAGGTTACTGGTTGACTGCGGGCTCTTGCCTTATCTCCCTAATCCTACTACTAAGTTGTAGACGTTAGAAAGTCGCTACTGCCTAAGCCTAAACAACAAACTGGGTGGCTCGCCCAGGTCTCTACTTTTCCGCTTGTTTTATCACAGTTTAGGTGACCTGTCATGTAATTATGCACTGAGGGCTTTGTCTAATTCCTCTGGAAGGTGACCCATCATTGAGTGCTTTAAGTCAGACAGCTGACTCATCACCCATGAAAGACTGAAATGAAGCACAAAAGAATAAACACAAATGAATAAACCAGGGCACAGGAAGCTGAGTAACTTGTGAGAGGTGCACTAGTAGGAGAAGGTGTCAGTCTCCTAGTTTTCTGTTCCTTTCCAATTTTCCACAGTGTTCTAAGCAGTATTATAAAAAACAAGAACTGGGAGTCACTTGTTAATAAAGCATAAATTTCTAACTCAAGCCATATCTACCTCTAAAGGACTGGCCCCATTTCTCTTGACTAGGTCTTGGTTTTAGAGATATGGTGATTTTGAGTAGTTGTTCACAGATCTTTTACTATCATTTCCTTAGAATCTTAACAGGTAGGTTCAATAGCCAAGTACAAGCGCACTCAACACCCACACCTCTCCATACCATATACAGGGCTTACAGACGCGGTTTCTGAGTCTTACACGGTATTCCTGTGACAGTTCACAGGTCAGGAACTGAAAGTTTCTAGGAATGTTTATAAGAATGTGTCAAAGTTTTTAAATTCAGCAATAGATTGTACTCCAGTGATTTTACTGGACAAATCAACCTGGTGACCAGTTTAATGCCAACTTTACTTTAGAGATACTCTAAGAAATTTAACCACTTCAGCGATAATAACTTGTATGCGTTTTGATTATGAGTTTTTCTAAATCTCTGTAATGAATTACAGTAATTAAATTGTAAAACTACAGATGCATTTCCAGGTACACAAAAGTGTTAAATCTTAATTTCTCGCTGGGCATGGTAGCACACACCTGTAACCCGAGAGCACTTGGGAGGCTGAGGCAGGACTGTTTTGAGTTTGAGACCAGCTTGAGCTACAATGTGAGCCCAAGGCCAGCCTGAACTGCACAGTGAGACCCTGCCTCATGAAGACAAAAAAAGAAAACAACTTAATCTCTCATTTTATTGAAGAACCTCCTTTTGCTGGTTGGTAGTGTTAGGTTGTGTGAACTCTTTTAAAAGTCTCCTATTGATCTATTATTACCTCCTCCCCCACAGCAAATTAAATGAAGACCTGCAAAGCTGGATCTGCCAGGGGAGGTTATTCACGGAGCTGCAGCACATTTTTAAAAACTTGGTTTCATTTCTCTATGCTACTTGGTAGTTAATAAACTTACATATTTAAAAGAAAAAGGTGCACATGGGAATGCAGCTGGGCAGCTGTTCACACACTGTCATGTAAACTTCTGTAAGATACACTCTGGGACGGAAAAGGCAGCAAATGCACACCATTGGAGGAAGGTGCTTTTCTTCCATAAGACCAATGAATAACCCTTAAATCTTAGGCAAAACACATACGTGTATTCTTCCATGCGATTTGCAGCTAAGAACAAGGCTACCAAGAATTCTTTCAAACCCACTGGACTAGTCATCCAACTCAAACTGAAATTAGCATATTTAACAAAACTATTCATAAATGCTTCCATTAGTACATTTTATAATTATGACGAAGCTATGAGTAAACTTTCCCCATACACCCCCTATTTTTACTCTATTATCTTTATTAGGAGGGGACTTCTGATTACCATGTATGATAAAAGTTAAAGCAGCAAGCCTTCCTGCATCTCAAAACTGTTTTCATGCTGTACCCTATCTGGACAGGCATGCCGTGGAAAGACATTGTATCTCACTGCCATTCAATGCAGAGGTCTACTGAAGTTAGGACCCCAAGGTTGGCTCACAACCAGTGAGATGTTGGTTAGTGAACCATGTGTATAAGAAGTTTATACCTCTGCTTAGATCCAAATTCTTGATGTTCAAGTTCCTTACACAGCAGCAATCTGCATAATTTAGACATAACTTCCTATGTACACATTGAAGTCATCTCTACTACTTATCTTTTGAATTATATGTAGGATTTGACACTTTTTTCTTTTTTTTTATAGTTAATGCAAACTTTATTTATAAAAGACTCTTAAATTAGTTGCTTCATGCCATGCATTCATACAGAAGACACTTTTTTTCAAATATTTTTAATCTGCAAGTTAGTGGAACCTACGGAAGTGCTCATGGATACAGAGGGCCAATTATATTTTAAGCTTTGTAAGCTTTATTTTTTTGATGGTACTGGGGATTGAACTCATGACCTTGTGCTTGCCAGGCAGGCACTTATTCCACTGATCTATATCCTCAGCCCCAGTAAGCTTTATATGGACTCTGTCACAGCCTGAAACATTCTTAGGTTCCAGGCACAAAAGCAGCCTGAATTCGCTTGAGGAAACCCATCTTGAAGTCCAGTTATAAAATTTTAGGCCGAAATGTATTTGATAGAAGGACGTTATGGCTATACTTGTAGAGTTTGCCCAACAACCCGCCACTAACTGTAGCTGTAAATCCCAAAGATGAAGTTAGCAGCTATTGGTAAGGAATTCAGAACTCAGTACCTGAGGATTTCCAGGCCCAGAGAACTGTACAGCAGTTCAGACTATTGTTCAGGACCCAAGCTTCTGAGATGATACCACATGAGTCTACAAGCAAACTACAAAAAGAATTTTAATTGAACACTAAATTCAACAAATTCTTGATACCACAGGTGGGATGCCTGGTATACTTAGCAGTAGTAATCATGAGTAGAAATGGAAGTCAGCAAACTTAAATCACTAACCAGAGCTTTTCTGGATTGGTTTTACAGACCATCAAGACAGACAATACTAGTTGTTGATTCTGGTTTCTCTATAATCACATTTTTGCCTTATATAATCAGGTAGAGGTTGAATCTGTCTGAATCTGTTTTATATGTATACAGAAAGGAACCTTTTGAAGACTCTCTAAAGCACTGTCCGTAACAGCAAAAATTCCTTCTGTAGTATGAGTGACAAACCTCTTGTTTTGGGCTTTCTTGCAATACATTCTCAACGAATCTCTAAACAGATCCGAGCAGACACTGGCAGCAGTGTCGAAGTCTGGTGCCTGGAACAGCCTGATTTTCTTGAGGAAACGCCGTTTCTCAGGACAGTACAGTCTCACCCCAAGAGGAAGGAGCGCTCACCTCTGGTCGAGCTGTGTCGTCTGTCCTTACCCCAAAGCAACCGCAGTTGGGCTTCGGTCACTGGCAATGAAAGATACCTGGATTTACTGGCTCGCTGGTCTTTGGGTTAAAGGCGTTATTTCGGGGTAAAGAACTCACAATCCCGAGTTTCCTGATACATGGTAGAGGATAATAATAGTATGTCACTTGAAAACGGGCCAAGACAGGATTTTGGTAAATGTTTTAGTTGTTAACAACCATGGACATGTTTTTTAGGGCTTGATTATTTGAAAACTAATTTTAGAATAGAGGCTATCCTCACCGAAGAAAGATCTAAATACACAATAGTCACTTTTTCCCGAACTTTAAAGGTATAATTAACACAGACAAACTTTCAAAGTGACTTATAAAACTCCCAACTTCCTGCAGCCCTCCTCTCCACAGCAGGCTTGAGACATGCAGAACTCCCCACAGCATAGTTCATTTTCTTACCTCTGGGGGTAAAATATCAGTTGAAGTATTTATTACTCTTTTTCCTTCCTGTTTGCCCTTTTTTTAAAAAAAAATCTTCAGGCTGATGAAATACATGTGTTAGAATAAAAGCTGTTTCCCCATCTCCAATTTATGAGCTAGTAGCTCCACTGCATATACCGACTCTGTTATCAGAGGAGCACACAAAGGCAGAAGGGAAGACTACGTAAAATTCTACTGGAATGACTTTTGTTAATTTTTCCATTAAAAGCTGTTGTGATAAAATACTCACAGTAAAAACTCATCAAAGTAAATTTTTATTAAAATCAAAGTACCAATCCGGCCCCCCAAAAAATTTAAAAAGAAAACACCAGATCCAAAGACTATTGGTTCAGATGTCCTTCACAGTCAGCAAAACCTTCATGGAGAAATCTGTGATCTCACTGGCAAGTTCCCACTCAGTAACATGAATCACCAGCATGTGAATTATGACTTAGAAAATTCCCATCCAAGATGAAGGTATAATAAAATGTAAAGTCGTCAACTGTTAATTTACATGGCGCTATAAAATACTTTAAAAATATGTACATGGTTATTTCTAAGGAGGAGCTCAGCAAGAAATTAGATGACTGGACTTAACAGCCAATCAGATCACTTGATTTCCTTCATAATGACTATGGTAAGAAAGAAACCAAGGTAATCATTTCAAACCTAAAAATCCTTCACTCACAGCAACTTTTGGGAATCACATTAATCTGGATCAGACCTCAGCGAAAGCTGTTCTTCCTTTCACTGTTTCCGAAAACCAAATTTAAAAGCGTAACCACTGTGATTGAGGATTTCAAATGCAAATTTATAAATGGAGCACTTGGCTGCGTACTCACCTCTGGCCTGCAGAGTTCACCTTTGAAAACATTCGTGAGCGATACCACATCTATGTGTGGTGGGTGCTAAGATGTAAGGCCTAATCTTTAAAAACAAAACTACCATTGGAAGAGGACACTACTTTTTCTCTTCTAGTACGTTCTACCCTCTGGGCAGGATAAGCTGGCCTGTTAACTTAAAGGACAAGAGGGTCACACTGCCAGCTGCTCATCTGAGACCCTCGCATGCACTACAAAGCATCCTGGCCCACTTGTACTCCCGCTGCAGCCATCTACACCACTGACTGTGTTCCCGAGAAACCCCAGCTCCAACACGGTCTGCTCACTCACGTTCAGCAATGTGGGTCCTATGGCTGCGACGTTAGGCTCTTGGTCCTAAACCCAGAGCAAAGGCTCCTGAGTTTTTGGTCAGAGATAAACACTGAGTATTGCTAAGGTTTAGGTCTAGGTTCCCTGAATCATACTGAAGCCCTCCCTGTGTGGAGAAGGTGGGGGTGGGGCTCTCAGGGATGTGGGGTATAGAGAGGCTCTTTTTAAAGCTTTTCCTAGGACAGGATTTAAGGACTGGTTAGCGGTTGTCCTCCTGGGCGCTTGTATTAACAGTCACAAGAGCTGAGGCCGTGGCAAAAGGGCTATTTGGAGAGAGAAACCCAAGACATTTGCTTTTAATATAATTTACATTATTCTGTATGATAACAAAAGATGATCCTCTACTGCCTTTCTCTGAGCAAAAGATGGTTACGGCAAAACAGAAACAAGGTGTTAGAAATTTAATATAAGACTGAATATAATCGTGGTGTTTTGGGATACATTAGCAGAAATTCTGGTTGAGATATAGTTAAGAAATTGTACTTTCTCTCTTAAACCCTATCTCCCTTAGTAATGATTCTTAAAATAATTTACCTGTGTTGGTGTTTTACCAAAGGATACAAGTAAGGGAGAACTATGAGAACAGCAGTATTCTGTGATCCAATATTAAACTTACTAGCAAAGCTCCCCAGTTGCTACGCTAAAACATGCTCAACCACACCAGATAATTGAAAGGTATATGTACTGGCACCAAAATTTGTTCAAATAGTCTTTGGAAAACAAATGTCAAATGAATTTCAAAATAACACAACAAACATTACTATGTAGTATGTATTTGGAATTGTGATTATGACGTTTTTAACAATACACAATTGACATTTAATGGGGAAACCCTAAGTCTACATAGAAAATGGAAAGCTATGGCTGTAAGTTATTTTCTGCTTTCATTTTCTCTTTAGCAAGACGTGAAACTCCAATGAATTACCCACAGAATTCTTTCAAATGGTCCATTTTAAGAAATAATGGCATGAGGATTATTAGAAGTCCTCTACATTTAATTCACGGGAGACAGTACAACCCAAGAATTCTTCAAGTCAGCTGTATTTTATTTTGTCATCCTAAAGAGAAAATTTTCTTCCAAAATTACAACATTAATTGTGGCAGGGCATGGTGGGGAAGCCTATAATCCCAGCACTTGGGAAGCTGAGTCAGGAGGACTGCTGTGAGTTCAAGGCCAACCTGGGCTACATGGTGAAACCCTGTCCCAAAGACAAATAAATAAATAAATAAAACTTTAGTGTCTTATTAAGAAATGTTTACTTTGGCAAAATAAAATTTCATGTGTATTTTGTGAAATATTGGATTAGACCATGGCACAGTAATTATCTTCTATCTTAAGCTAATTTCTTTCTGTGACAGGTTGTCTGATCCTTACAAAAGACTGAACAAGTGAAAGGCATATGGAGATGTCAGTTAGGACAGCTGGATATGGCCCACTAATGTACTTGTCCTCAGAAAATGGGATTTTGTGTGTCTATCACAGAAAATGCAACTCCCAATTCAGATCAAAGATAGAACATGAGGTTCTGATTCTTTAAAAACCAACTAGCAAGTAGATGCTTCAGAAAAAAACATGTTCACTAGGCCTGGCATGGTGGCACATGCCTGTAATTCCAGCATTTGGGAGGCTGAGGCAGGGGGATCTTTGCTAGTTTGAGATCAGCCTGGGCTACAAAGTGAGCTCAAGGCCAGCCTGAACTGCAGAGAGAGACCCTGTCTCAAGAACACCAAAATAAATGAACATGTTCACTAATAATGCTCTACAACTGCCTGTCCCATATCTTGTAACACATTTTCAACAGAAATTATAAAGACATATGAAAACCACAGAATTAGTCCTTTTAGGGGAACTTATATTTAGTGCCCAACAGGGCATAGTTTGAAGAAATCTCACATCAAATACAGTGCACCCGGCTGTATTTCAAAACTGGATAGTTACACTAAAAGCCATACTCCAAACCCCATTTATTAAAGGACAACCTATACAATTAAAAAAACAACAACCACAACAACACACACAGACACACATCTAAACCAAACAGGTGCTCGCTTCCTTCTGTGAGGGGAAGAAGCTGAAGGAAACCTAGATCTAGAAATGTATGAAATATGGCCTGGAAAACCAGCTATACCACACACCTCTATAGATAAGATAAAAACAAAAACAAAAAGCATTCGTTTTCCTGATTTTTCTTTAATACAGTTGCCATCTCATAATATACTAGTAGGAACCTTCTTGCGGCATCTAATCTACCCTTCTGCTGCACTGCTTGCTCTCCCCCTCAGGCCCAGGTCTGTGGCTGGGTGATCATTAACAGGTAGTGGCATTAATTTTCTAAAAGTGGATTAACGCACACATTCAAACCACTTAACCTTTCAACAGAGAGTTCATAGAAAGTCGCCTTCCTTCCTGCAGTAGCCGTCACTCCAGACTGTGGCTCTGACTCCAAGACGTGGGAAGAACAGTCTTTCTGTCGCTGATGCTTCTTTCCCCTGTTTTCTCCCATCCTTTCTCCCTCCCCTCCTTCATTTTCTTTCTTCCAATTCATTTCTTTTCCTCTTCTTCATTCATTTTTAATAAGAGGTTAAAAGAAATTGGTTATTAAAGAAGTCAAAGTCTAGTAAACATCAAAAAGTGAGAGCTCACAAACTCTTCTTTATGATGACGTTAAATTACCGACAAACAAGACATCTTCAACAGACACACGCGGGGGTGCTGCTTTATTTAAGCGACTGGCGCTCCTCGATGCTCTTGAGGCGCTTCTTCCGGGGCTGGACAAAGTCATCATCTGAATCATCACTGAATTTATTATCCTCTGACTCATTCCTGAACTCTGCTTTAGGAAACCTTTCTTCTGGGTAAAGGTTCTTTAGAAGTTCTTCAAAATAGCTTTCAAGTTTTATACCAGCATTGGCTACTTCTGAATCAGGCTATTGGATAAAAATAAAAAGAATTAAAAAATAAAGACCAACATTTTCGACAGTCAATAGAAAAAAAATCTCTCAAATTTCTGCTTACTTTTGAGTCTTAAGATTTTAAATGTCAGTTGTGGAACATGTTTACACACAGCCATTAACACAAAAATAGGACAAACTATTAACCCAGGGTACATACCAAAGCGTATGTTTGGACAGATATCTAAACGATTAAGAGAAGAGAAAATTTGAAAAGGGGACTTGTGGGTTCCCTTATGATGTCAGGATAAACAAGGAAGAGGCCATTTTGCAAGTCCACATTTCAAGAATAAAAGAGAAAGTGACCAAAGCTACTTCTTAGACCCAAAGGAGTTTTTCCAAATTGCCATCATCAGCTATAATTCATATTCCCACTCCCTGTATAATAAAGCTTTGAATATAAATGTCCCAATTCCCCCGCTCCCACCCTGACGGCCCAGAAATGTAGACATTTACCCCCCGCCAGGTGTCTCTTGCTGACAGTGTGTCTGTTTTCAGGTGACACACTGCAGCTGCCCTCCCCTCACCTCATTGAATTCAGCGCAGTTTTGAAAGATCAATCTGAAATCTGCTACGAAATCTTCAGGCTTTGTGTACAAGGAAGAATCTTCTTGCAGTCTTTTCTTGATTGTTGACAAGTCCATTGGATTTTTAATTATTTTATAATAATCAGGCACCTTTCAAAACAATTGAGATGTTAGTATAACAACTAAGTCCTACCCAGTCCTAAGTACCTTCTGTAAGAAGTGATAGGAAAGTTCAAATTGTTCTTACAGCTTTTCTGCATTCTATCATTGTAAGAAAACCTGTTTAGGCTGAGTAAGGTGGCTCATGCCTGTAATCCTAGCACTTCAGAGGCTGAGGGCCAGGGACTTAGCTCAGTGGCACAAGCACCTGCCTGGCAAGCACAAGGTCCTGAGTTTGATTCCTGGTACTAAAACAAAAACAAAAACAAAAACAACTTGGGAGGCTGAGGCAGGAGAATTGCACAGTTCGAGGCCAGCCTAGGCTACATAGTGAGACTCTTTCAAAAAACAAAATGAAACATGATGTCTTCATATATTCTCTCTGAACTTTCTCTATTCTCCATCTTTAATTATTAAATAAAAAGCAGTTATTAGAAAAATATTTCTGGCTCAATCCTGGAGGTTCAGATCACTGCTGATCCTGCTGTGATTTCCAGAGCCTACCCACTGTCACCTGGGTCTGTACCTTGAGTCCCTGGGCTCCATGAGGTCGCCACATCTCCCCACCCTCAGCCAGTACCCTGTGGGGCACAGAGCTCACAGATAGAAAAAAAAGATTAAAGTGCTTCTAGTAGTAGTATGTGACATTTTTTTCTTGCAAGTGGTAAAGGCTTATCACCAGCTCTGCCGTGCCACAACCAATCTTGGGTGAGTTATCTAACCTTACTGAGCATTTCTTCCTATTCCAAATGGGAGTAATCTTGCGATTGCAGGGGACTTATATACATACACACACACACACACACATATGTACATACTTATACACATACATTATATAGATGATAAAAGGTGACATGTATCAGGAAAGTGAAGGATATTCTCTTGCTCCTGTTATTACACTTCTTCGCCTTGCCTCTTGTGGGTACAAGCGCTCCTTCAGCCTGCAATTACTCATTTCTTACTCTGTTTATCTGCTTGTTCTCAAGGAAGAGGTTGACTGGTATCAGCTGAATGTACATACTTACCAAGTTAGTTTTCCTCTAACCTTTATTTAATTTTTAAAATTTAATAAACTATAAAGACAAATTTATACAATTTTTAAAATTTCGGACATCACAGAATAGAAAGATAATATATTTTGGGTAGTGGGCCCTTTCCATAAACGTAAGATTATGGTGCATGAAACTCTTAATACGAACCCCTGTGAAGGCAATGACTAGCATACACACATATCCCTTCCTCAGCTTACTTTCTATGGAGAAGTCCATTTATACAGTATAGTCTGGACCGGTACATTAAGGTCTGGATTAGCTTTTAGCAAGTATTTAACATGGTCTAGAAACTAGACTCTTTACACGTCTTTTTTTTTTTTTTTTTCTCATACTGGGAACCGAACTCAGGACTCTGTGCTTGCCAGGCCTCTGAGAAACTAGACTCTTATAAACAAAATTTCCAAAAAGACCCCAAACATTCACATCCTGCTATACCAACATGTATAAGAGGACATTAATACTTACAGTTAGAGGAACAGGGTCTTGAAAGGCCAGGCTCATTTCATGGCAGTAAAGAAACAGAAGTAGGCGTTCACACTTCTAAGGGAAAAACCCATAACAGAAGTCATTGTTTATTCAAGTAAACATTTCATAGGTCTCAAGCTACAAGAATTAAAACTAGATGAGTACAAGAAAGACACTAAGCCTTGGAGCTCTGCTTTCCTGCCCAATCATTAACCGCCGTGCTTGACAATTTAGGGTGTATGTGCTGTTTGAGAAACTCCTTGTAATTCACTGAACCAAGAATGGTATCAGTAAAAACTCATCTGAAGCTCTTGGTAATGTGCTCCTGCTTCAGTCTGGGTGCTACAGATGCAGCCAGGATGGACGCGTCTGCTCAGAGATCGCGGCCCCGGACTCTTCCTCAGCACCCCGCCCCCTCTGCTGCTCTCCTCGAGCAGGTTTGTCCTAGTGGGCACTGTGTGCAGACCTGGCCCTGGGGTGGCCTTTTTGCCTGACATTTCATAAATGCTTTCTATTTAACAGAGGAGGTTCTTTAGTAGTAAACTGCTAACCCTGCATCTTTAAATATTAGTCAGATACGAACAAACCTAGTACCACTCAGTGAAAGAATGAAAATTATTCTCCATAAGAGCGGAAAGAGAAGCCCAGATCATGGTGCCGCTTCTAAACAAATAATGCAACAAAACTTATCTGTGATAGAAATGAGACTTTTACTCAAGGGAGATTAAATTTAAAAGCCCAGGTTTGATCCTATGTAGGTAGTTTCAGCATCTATAACACACACATACCTTCATGTTTATAAATTTTAAAACAATGTAATTTGCTGTTAAGCTTCCAATTGCTTTATTTAAAAAAAAACTCCTTAAAAATCCAATATAAAACTTAATGTATCTAATCAAAATTTTTTCTCATACTCTAGGGTAGAAATGTCGAAAGACTCACCCTTTTATCTATTGGTGCTAATTTAACAAGAGCTTCAGTTTTCTTTTTTTCCAAATTGTGACCTGGAGCATCACAATCGTACTCAACTTCTGGTTTAGATAAATCTCGGCAGAAAGTACAAATCCACTCTCCGCTGTTGAGATAATGTATTTTTGAGTATTTTTTTAACACCCCCCCCCCTTGCTACATCCTCCATGCCATCTAGTACAGATTTGCTTGGCGTGAATTTTAATCACTAAATATTTACCACATACCTATTCTGGCAGCACAGTGGTGGGAGAAGAAACAGAAATTAACTGACTAGCTGCACTGGGATTGAATGTAGGGCCCTTGCATGAAGCTGTATCTCCATCCCTTCCTTTTGGGGCAGGGTCTTGCAGAGTCCCTCCGCTGCCCAGGCTGGGCTCTAACTTGCAGCCCTCCTCCACCGCCTCGGCTTCCCAGAGTGCTGGGGTTACAGGCATGAGCCGCCCTCCAATGGCGCTCTGCAGAAAGCTAACGCAAAGGCCTGAGTGGTTCATATCAATGTGTAGTCAAGGAGGTATGAAATATTTCTTTATATATTAACAAATTAAGTATACATGTATGTATTGTAGATATTAATTTTAAACATATATATTAACAGGGCTGATATGAGATATGAATGAATTTTTACCCCAGAGGATTCACAAAAGAGAAATGCCCATTTAAAAAGTCTGGCATTTAAAAAGAAATAAATGAATAAAAAGTAAAGCATTAAAGAACTAAGAGATCAGCGTGATGGGTCTCGCCCACCATCATCTCACGGGGAGGCACTAGAGAAGCTGAAGATGAGAAGCTCTAGGTCTAACAAGGAAGATACCTTACACTACGGGACATGACACGCCGCACCTGAGGGTCATGTTCTTTATGATGACCTGCTACACTAACTTAGGCGGCCTTTGTTTTTGCTTTTTCGGTTTTGTAATTCTCCTAGAAGACTGGGTTCCTCCCGCCCCCTTGCTGACAGCGAGGCCAGGGCCTTGCACAGGCCAGCCGTGTGCTCGGCCCGAGCTACTCCTTGAGCTCAGCTGACTGGTTTTTAAAGAAAGCACATGAACAGGAAACTCTAGATTATCATTATACTACTGTATGTGTTTGTGCCAAGTGGAACTTTCTTTACATTTACAAAGATTTTAGATTATAATGACTATCAAAGTTCACTATTGCCAGATGTGGTGGTATGCACCTGTAATCCAGCACTCAGAAGGCTGAGGCAGGAGGATCACCATGAATTCAAGCCCAGCTTGAACTACACAGTGAGACTCCGTATCCAAAAAAAAATAAAGTTCACTGCTACTATTTGTATAATGCAAAAAAATTTTTTTTTCCTATGCCCAGATGTGGTGGTATGCACCTGTAATCCAGCACTCAGAAGGCTGAGGCAGGAGGATCACCATGAATTCAAGCCCAGCTTGAACTACACAGTGAGACTCCGTATCCAAAAAAAAAAAAGTTCACTGCTACTATTTGTATAATGCAAAAAAATTTTTTTTTCCTATGCTGGGGACTGAATACAGGGGTTTCAATATGCTGGCTAAATGCACTTCCACTGAGCCACCCACACCAGCCCTGCTCTACTATTTACAGCAAAGAATGTGAGAAGGCGAGTACTCCATTACCTTGGGAAATGTGTCAGTGTGGGCACGTGACAGGAGAGATGGAAAACTTTGGGACACTTCTCACAGCACAGCAGCTCGCCTCCGTTCTGACACACTGCACACCAGTCCTCGTTGGGGTCATCCTCCTTCCGCGTCTCCCCAGCATGAAGGGGGGACTTCTGGGGGGTGTCCAGCCACTCGGACTTCCCATTGGATGGGTTCTCCTGGTGCAGCCCAGGCTGATCCCCGGTGCTATCAGGGGCATCAGATCTCACAGCAGTCTCTTCAGAAGCAGAGCTCTGACTGCTATTTAAGAGCAAGGAAGTGAGTATGCTTCTTGGGTAGTTGGTCTACAATAAAAGAGAAAATACACGTGTTTTAAAATGGACTCTTTACTAGTACTACTGCAGACTGCTCTCCCACGGCCCCTGCTGTTCTGGAGCAGTCAGCACCGCACTGCACTCTCTCTCTAATGGCACAGGTGACTGGACTTTGACCTGGACTGTCGACACAGGCGGTGGGCAGGGTGTGGTGATACCCTGTTGTCTGTTCATATCTACACAGATCAGAGAACAGGTAAGCAGCGTGGAAGTCAGCCACATGAACTGTTAACAACTATGCACTGCAGCTACAAATTCAAATTACACTTAAGATGTAGACATTATACTTCTAAGATGAATCTAAATTCTGCTGGACACTAGGGTAGTGAAAATTTCTTATTACTAATGAAAACAATCTCCTTTGAACAGTTAAAAAAAGTTCCAAGTAATAAATGTAGATATATTAAAAGCACTCATTCCCTCGAGGAAACTGTTTTCAGACTTAGCTTTTCGTTCTGCTATTTACCTCCACATTTCATTTTTTGTTGTTTTTGTTGAGGTGAGGGTCTCACTATGTTGTCCACGCTGGCCTGAACTTGAGACCCTCCTGCCTCAGCCTACCAAGTAGTTGAGAATGCCCATAAAATTGGGTTTCCAATTTTAAATGCCATATATATGAAATTTTCCTACTAGGGAAGATCCAGAGATAGGTTTTCACATTCTGACTCTCCAGATGCTTCCTACGTGCACATACACATTGCTAGCACCCATCCATCCTCCACACAGTGTTCACTAAGCATTACCTTACCGTTTCAGTTGGTAGGAGCCAACATAACTGTATAGCTAGCTGGCATCTACTCCAATTGAGCTGCACCTGCACTGATTAGGTATTCAGAAAATCATCTCTTAGATAAATGTTTGCTGAGGTTATAGTCTAAGTGTAATTGTTAGGTTAGTGCATTTGGGTGTTGTTTCATCCTTTCACCACATAAATACTGTTCAGTGTAGACAGACTACATTCCCTTTGTGGGGCATTTTACCAGGAACTGGTTATAAACATAGACCTGTTTTTCCATTTGCTTGTTTTTCTAGGTACACATCTCTATACCAATCTCCACCAGGTTATAAAATGCTTTTTAACACTGTCCAAATACTCTTCTTCACTTAGCTACATCCTTGAGGCATCTGCTGTTCTATGACAGACCATTCTGTAAGAGCTACTATACTGGGGACTACCTTCTTCTTACCCCCTAATCAGGAATGGTATTGTAAGCACTGATATAATTACATTTTGAGGCCTAGATTCTTCATCTGATTCTTGTTTCACTATAACAATGGGAAAATCATAATTTTCTGGTGGTCCACTGTTTTCTTGTTTTATTCGGATAGGTTCCAACATGACTACGGGGACTTTGTGTGTAGAATCAGCTCCTGTTGGTTTGCTGGAAGAACCAGAGCTGTAAAAGAGGGAAAAAAATTTAAAAATCTAAAACTACTGCACCAAAATCCCACAACAAAGTACCATATTAATGCCTCGAAGTAACACTGTGTCTTCACAAAATTACTACATAACATCAGCAACAAGTCCTCCATAAGTAAAATATGACTGCTATATGCACAAGCTTCAGTTATGATAAAAACACCTTACAATGTAACCTATTTAAGCAGTTACACTATAAATCTGGAAAGGTAAGTAAGTCTGAATTAAAATAAAATAAAACTTGACTTCAATATTCTGAGACTCTATAAATGGACAATTAAGAGTTGATACTTAGTGGGGCATGGTGGCGCACGCCTGTAATCCCAGCACTCAGGAGGATTGTTGCAAGTTCGAGACCAGCCTAGGCTACAAAGCGAGCTCAAGACCAGCCTGAACTGTATAGTGAGACCCTGTCTCAAAAAGACCAAAAAAAAAAAGGAGTTGATATTTCAGAACTAACAAATTTTAGGCTTTAATATTTCCTTCTCTGGTCACAACAAAGAGAATGTGAAGCTCACACAAAACCTTTCTGACAAAGTATAAAGAAAACTAGGAAATCATTCATTGGGCTTCTGGTACTTACACAAGGTAGTGGGAGAAAAACCCTGTGCAGAGACCCACTGTGTTCTCAAGGGATTACTAGACAACTCGTGCCCTCACAGGGGGCTTCTTTCATTTAATTAAGAAAGACGAACTGTGTTCACCATCTAGGAACAGTTATCCAGCATAATGAGAAGGGCAGGATAGTAACTAAGACTCTCAACAACTGTACATTTAGTTCAAGTAGAATTAATGTCTGACCATTTCAACACCAGAAATGAATGTAAGGGTTAAAATGTGTTTCTCCTCCCTGAGCTGGTATTTCTATATAGTGCTGTATTACACCTACTTCTTTTTTTCCTTGCTATCATGCTAATGTGAAACATATTTTCTTATTTTCAACTTATAGACAAAATTTTTCTATCTTCAAAGATAAATTTGTGCTTTAGTCTTTTCAGTAGCTTTTTTCTTTTAATTTTGTGTCTTCATTTGTTTTTTTCTTTTTTCTTTCTTTTCTTTTGAGACAAGGCCTCGCTTTGTAGTTCAGACTGGCCCTGAGCTCACTTTGTAGCCCAGGGTGGTCTCGAACTCACAATGATCCTCCTGCCTCAGCCTCCCAAGTGTTGGGATTACAGGCGTGTGCCACCATGCCTGGCTCACTAGCTTTTTAAATTAAAATATAATTCATTGAAATTTCAACTAAAAATTAAAAATAATGAGAGTTGTTCAACATGCACTGAATACAAAACATACCGAGCCCTAGCAAAAGAAATCTACAGAGTTTATGTGCAGTTGGTTCCCCGTATATGTGAGCTCCAACGGTGGAAGAACACATGGAGCAGAACTTGTGTCTGAACTGAACATACAGACTCTTTGGGAAAAGCGGTAATTAATCCCTGAACAACACAGTGTAACAACTGACACATACTGCGTTAGCCATTACAAGTAATCTAAAGCTGATTTAAAGTCTTCTGGGGAAACACACAGGTCACATTCAAATACTACACCATTGTTTAGCAGGGAATTGAGCATCCAGATTTTAGTAACCTCAGGAGGATTGTAAAACAAATTCCCCATGGAGATACTGAGGGGCAACTGCATAAGAGAACATAGTTAATGGTGTTTACCTTCCTCGGCTCCCAACGCTGGAGGCACTCGGTGATCGTATTGGGGGATGGACGCTAGTCATAGTAACAGGTCCTGAGAAGGGGGAAATCATACATATTCACAAGTGAGTTAGTAATTATGCATAAGTCCTACTGAATGTGCTCACTTGGCACTACACTAAAAATGGGAACATACAATAAAATTCTTTGGAACAGTAAGTAGTTGCCAACATCCAAGCACAGTCTACAAGCCTTTCATCACTCAGTTGAAGTTCCTGTGTGCAGTCCACGGTGCTAAGAGACAGTCCTGGCCTGTGCTAGTTAACGAAGTGCCACCAGGATGTGCTACAACTTCTAACTTGGAGTGTGATCACTACTGTGTTACAGTACCTGGGCAGTGTCTCAGTGAGGATCCTAGTGTCAGTGGAAACTACACAAGACAGTAATGACTGGTAGGGCTGACATAAATAGAGTTCCAAATGAGAAAACAACCATCAAGAGAAACAAAAGATCACTTAATAGAAGACGATGAACATCACGCTGTAAAGTTCATAGTGGAGTCAACAAATAAGAGGGAAAAACAAACAAACAAACAAAAACAAATAAGAGGGGTTCTGAACTGCGGCCACAGAAGTGAAGAGGCCACACGCTGGTGGTGGATTATGAGGAGCTCCCTCTGGTGTCTGGCATGCAGTTAGTGGTGGACCAATGGCAACTTTAGGAATATTGCTACAATGGCTTCCAGAAATGCTCTGGGCACACTAGGCCTTGACAGCTATGTGTGAAGGCACCTTGCACATTACATTTTCATCCATGAGTATTGTCAAGAAACAATAGGTAGTTCAATGCCTAAAAATTGTACTTGCTTTACATTTCTCCTATAACTAACAGAGAGAGTAAACAGTTTTTGGCTTAATTTGTTCCACTGGTTGGATGTGTTTCTCCTTCAGGGCATTACCATTCCCATGTGCCCTGGCAATACAACATACATGCCTTATTTATATAGACTTGTCAGGTGATAATTTCTCTACTACATTTTGTCCAAAGTTTGTTTAAAATAGCTGTCTACGTGAAATAAATCACATGGAATACTATCACTCCAGGAGGGGCTTCTCTTATATATGAGAAACCTGAAGTATAGATAACTTAAAGAGCAAGATAAGAGCTAATAAGAAGCAGAGAGGTAGGCCTTGTACGGACGAGAAGGGACCCAGGTGCAGGGGGTGGAAGGAAGGGCGAGGGAAGTGCCCAGGACCACTGTGGTGAGGTATCACACGCCGTGACGGGTGCCAATAAAATTAACATAAAAGACAAGGAACCCACAGGGGCCGAGGGAACAGGGATTTCCATGTAAATTCTGACTGCCTTACATTAGTTCACATCACTGGGTAGAAGACCTAGATTCTCTTATTGTAGCCCCAAACACCTATTGCTGTACATCACTGTGCCCAGGAGTGGTATGAAAAGTGTATCTCAGAGGAAATGAACAGTACACTCATCATTCTTAAACACAAACACCAATCAAGTCACCGAAAGACTGACCCATGGATGGCCACTAATAAGTTTTAACTCTAGTCAAACTAAACCCTCAAAAAATACCACAGGCAACTTTCTAATAAGTATAACATAATTTTCTCCTAGGAATGCCCTAATTACCTACAAAATCTGCTAAAATTAATTGAGAGTTTATTTCATCCTTTGGAAGTACCGTATACTAATTTTAAGTAATACAAAAACTCAGACATATCTTAATGATGCAACCTAGAAGGTGAAGGACAGGGACTTCAGTCATTTTTGTAGTAAAAACTAGACATGTGAGGCCACGTACCTGCGAGCCCCGGTGAGGGGACTGATGAGTTTGGTGACTGCACTGTTCTGTTGGACGGTGGTCTGGGCTGGCCATGATCGGTGCTAGGGTCTTTCCTCCCAATATTGTCCAGCATAATAGTACTCGAACAATCAATCTTATAAGAAAAGAAATTATTTCAAGGCAAACTGCTTTTTCAAATTAATGGCCACCTTACAAGTTTATTGAGAAAAACTTGTCAAGAATTACTGACAAATCAAAAGATGTATCACAAGAGAAGTTCTAATAGGTGTTTCTCTCATGGTCTTGAATAAAATTTTCTCTCTTTTTTAACATTCCCATTGGTAAATATACTAATATACTACTTCAGAAGTTAATAGGTAGAATGAGAGAATACTGTATGTCATTCACAAACATTTTTAACAATTTAATTCATTTAACACTAATACTAGGTAGTTGCATTGCAAACTTGAATAAGTTTCCCATTGCTGAAAATCTCTTTCATGTCTGTTTCAAGAGCAACCAATTTGCTCTCATCTGCTTCTGCACTGAACCTGTTTGTGATTTGTGGCTTCAGTTGAAGAATATGAAGACAATCTGGCTTCACACAGACAGGACCTAGAGGGCCGCTAATGTCCTTGGCCCGTACTTTAGGATATGCACTAGACAGATGAACAGTCACACACCACACACATCTCTAGAGCACAAATCTCCCTATATTACTGTTCAGTAAAGGCATGGCCCTTTAATGCAATGGATATACAAATAACACTGATTCCTAATTCACTGCAAGGCTAAATTTTGGGTATTATTTCCAATTAAGACTTTATGCTTTAGATGCAACTATTCTTTCACCAAATTTGTAAGAATGTCTTTGATTAAAATCCAGTTTAATTCTCTAACACAGATCTAGTCTTTCACAGTCAGGATTCTACATGATAATTACGTCCTACAGTCCAATAGCACAGACTACACATAATTAATTTCTTGTCTGTGCACCTACAGTAGTGGTACTGGTAGTTATGAAGCACCCTTAGGCAGACTGAGAAAAAAGTCTACGCTAGGAATATAGGTCAGTGGCACAGCACTTGCCTGGCAAGTGCAAGGTAC
>PVLD010007655.1:49663-89811 GCA_004027595.1 Dinomys branickii | reverse complement strand
TTCTCCACAGCCTCGCCAGCATTTGTTATTGGATGATTTTTTCATACTGGCCATTCTTACTGGGGTGAGATGGAATCTCAGTGTTGTTTTTATTTGCATTTCTCGGATGACTAAGGATGTGGAACATTTTCTCATATATTTATTTGCCATTTGTATTTCTTTATCTGAGAAGTGTGTATTCATCTCAGATGCCCATTTCTGGATTGGGTCTTTGAATTTGGATAGGTACATGTTTTTTAATTCTTTGTATGTTCTAGATAGAAGACCTTTGTCTGAGGGACAGCTAGCTAGGATTTTTTCCCAATTTGTGGGTTTTGTTTTTACTTTGTTGGTGATTTCTTTAGATGTACAAAAACTTTTCAGTAGGATGAGGTCCCAGTTATTGACTCTTTGAAGTGTTTCCCTTGCTGTTTCATTTTTGTTCATGAACTCTCTGCCTACTCCTATGTCTTCAAGATTTTTACCTACTTTCTCTTCCAATAGATTTAGAGTTTCTGTTTTAATATTGAGATCTGTGATCCATTTTGAGCTGAGTTTGGAGCATGGTGATAGACTTGGGTCAATGCTCAGTTTTCGGCAAGAGGCAAGCCAGTTTTTCCAGCACCATTTATTAAACAGGTCATCCTTTTTCCAGTGAGTTTGGTTGGCTCCTTTGTCAAATATTAGGTGGGTGAGTGTGTTTTTCATTGTGGTTGTATCTTCCAGTCTGTTCCATTGATCCTCAGGTCTGTTTTTTAGCCAGTACCAGATTGATTTTATTACAGTAGCTTTGGTATAATTTCAGGTCAGGGATTGTGATTCCACCTGACTTGTCCTTCTTGCCCAGGATTGCTTTTGCTATTCTGGGTCTCTTCTGGTTCCAGACGAATTTAAGGCATATTTTCTCTAGATCTGTGAGGTATGTTAATGTTAGTTTGATGGGAATTACATTGAATCTGTACAACAGTTTTGGTAGTATGGCCATTTTCACAATGTTGGTTCTTCCTAACCATGAGCAGGGTATGTTTTTCCATTTATTGAAATCCTCTTCAATCTCTTTTTTCAGAGTACTGTAGTTTTCACTGAATAAATCTTTCACATTCTTTGTTAGATTGATTCCTAAGTATTTCAATTTCTTGGATGCTATTGTAAAGGGTATGGTTTCCTCAATTTCTCTCTCGGTCTGTTTGTTGTTCGTGTATAGGAATGCTATTGATTTTTGGGTGTTGACTTTGTATCCGGCTACACTGCTGAATTTGTCATTTAATTCCAGGAGTTTTCCTGTGGAGTTTTTGGGGTCCCCCATGTATAGTATCATGTCGTCTGCAAATAGTGATAGTTTAACTTCTTCCTTTCCTATCCTTATTCCTTTTATTTCTCTCTCTTGTCTAATTGCTCTGGCTAATGCTTCCAGGACTATGTTGAATAGGAGTGGTGACAATGGACATCCTTGTCTTGTTCCTGACTTTAAAGTGAAAGTTTTCAGTTTTTGTCCATTTAGTATGATGTTGGCTATTGGTTTGTCATAGATGGCTTTGATCAGATTGAGGTATAGGCCATCTATTCCTATTTTTTCTAAGGTTTTTTAACATGAATGCATGTTGGACTTTGTCGAAAGCCTTTTCTGCATCTATTGAGATGATCATGTGGTTTTTGTCTTTGGCTGTGTTGATATGATGTATTACATTAATTGACTTGCGAATATTGAACCATCCCTGCATTCCTGGAATAAATCCTACCTGGTCATGGTGTATAATTTTCCTTATGATTTGCTGTATTCTATTTCCAAGGATTTTGTTGAGTATCTTTGCATCTATGTGCATTAGAGAGATTGGCCTATAGTTCTCTTTCTTGATTGAGTCCTTCTCTGGTTTTGGTATCAGTATGATACTTGCCTCCCAAAATGTGTTAGGGAGAGTTGCTTCCTTTTCGATTTCATTGAAGAGTTTGAGGAGTGTTGGTATTAGATCTTCTCTGAATGTTTTGTAGAATTCTGCTGTGAATCCATCAGGGCCTGGGCTTTTCTTAGTTGGTAAGTTTTTTATGGCATCTTCAATCTCGTTAATTGATATTGGGTTGTTCAGGATTTTTGAGTCTTCCTGACTCAATTTTTGTAATTTGTACCTTTCTAGGAATGTGTCCATTTCTTCTGAATTTTCTTTCCTATGGGAGTAAAGATTTTCAAAGTAAGTATTAATGATCTCTTGGATTTCTGTGGGATCTGTGGTGATTTCATCCTCTTCATTCCTTATTGCATGAATTTGAGTTATTTCCTTTCTTTTTTGGATAAGGTTGGCTAGGCGTTTATCAATTTTATTTATTCTTTGAAAGAACCAACTCTTTGATTCACTTATTTTTTGTAGAGTTTTCTTCATCTCAATTGCATTAATTTCTGCCCTGAGTTTTATAATCTCCTCCCTTCTTTGGGCTTTTGGTTTGGTTTGTTGCTCTTTTTCTAAGAGTTTAAGGTGTAGCATTAGGCTATTTATTTGATGTCTTTCTATTTCCTTTATATATGAGTTCATTGCTATAAATTTCCCTGTGAGGATTGCCTTCATTGCATCCCACAGATTCCGTTGGATTGTACTTGCATTTTCATTTATTTGTAGGTCTTTTTAAATTTCTTCTTTAACTTCTTGTGTGACCCATTGGTTATTCCGTAGGTAGTTGTCTAATTTCCAAGTGTTTATGCAGTTTTTGGAGTTCCCTTTGTCATTAATTTCCAGTTTCATTGCACTGTGATCAGATAATATGCATGGGATAACTTCAATTCTTTTGCATTTAGGTAAATATGCTTTATGGGCTAGAATGTGGTCAATTTTAGAGAAAGACCCATGTGCAGCAGAGAAAAATGTGTGTTCTGATGTTGTGGGGTGGAACACTCTGTATACATCTACTAAGTCCATTTGTTCACACTTTTGGTTCAGGTCTGTTATTTCTTTGCTGAGTTTCTGTCCAGTTGACCTGTCTCTTTGCATCAGAGGGGTGTTTAGGTCCCCCATTAAAATAGTGTTGTTAGTTAGTTGATTTTTCACATTTGTTAAGACTTGAGTTGTAAAGTTTGGTGCTCCATTGTTTGGTGCATAAATATTTAGGATTGTTATCTCTTCCTCTTGCAGCTTTCCCCTAACTAGTATGTAATGGCCTTATCTCTTTTGATTGTTTTTGGTTTGAATTTTCCCTTGTCTGCAAACAAAATAGCTACCCCTGCTTTTTTCTGGAGACATGTTGCATGAAGAGTTGTATTCCATCCTTTAACTTTCAGCCTGTGGATTTCCTTTTGAGTAAAATGTGGTTCCTGTATACAGCATATCATTGGATTGTGTTCCTTAATCCACTCTGCCAATTTTTTCCTCTTGACTGGGGAATTGAGGCCATTTACATTAATGGTTATAATGGTTATATGTTGGCTTATTCTAGTCATGTTATTTACTTGTTGTTGTTTTCCTTCTTTTGCTGAATGTTTACTTACTTGTTCTGTGTAGGGAGTTGTTTCTATCATTGTTCTTGGGATTGTGGTGTCTTTTTTCTCTGTCTACAATATCTTTTGGTGCTTTTTGCAATGCCGGTTTAGCACTCATGAAGTTCTTCAGTTTTTCTTTGTCGTGGAAATATTTTATTTCTCCATTGAATTTGAAGGATAGTTTTGCAGGATACATCAGTCTGGGTTGGAAGTTGTTTTGTCTCAGAATCTGCAATATCTCGGTCCAAGCTCTTCTTGATTTCATGGTTTCCGTTGAGATGTCTGCTGTGATTCTGATGGGCTTTCCCTTATAGGTGATCTGTTTCTTTTCTCTAGCAGCTTTTAATATTGTGTTCTTTTGCTGAATATCTGGGATCTTGGCTATTATATGTCTGTGTGTGGTTTTCTTTGGATTATGGATCTTTGGGGTTCTATATACATCGATTAACTGTACTTCAGTATCTTTTATCTTGTTTGGAAAATTTTATGTTATTATTTCAGCAAATATTCTTTTTATATCGTTTGTGTGGTCTTCTGCTGTTTCACTCACTCCTATTACTCGTATATTATTTCGTTTGGCCTCATCTTGCAGCTTTTGGATTGATTTTTCTTGTCTTTGATAATTTTATGAGATCCTTCCTTTCATGCTCATAAGCTGCCATGCTGTCTTCAAGTTCTGAAATTCTATCTTCGGTTTCTTTTAAGCAGTTTTTCAAGCTTTCCGTGGAAGTTTTCAAATCCTGGCAATCTCTTTGGACCTGTTTCATTCTTGGTAATTCATTCCTAAATTGCTCTTGTAAAGTTTCCATCTTTCTTCTAATCTTTTACCTATTTCTTCTCTATGTGTACGGAACATTTCTTCCATTATAGTTTTCAGTTCATTTTTTGTCTGAGAGATTATTGCAGGTATGTGGTTTATTTCTGCTTTAAGCTCTTCTATGGCCTGTTGGAGTTGTTTCAGTGTTTCAGATGCAATCGTTTCAGAATTTGCAGGTATGTGGCTTCCTATTTCTCCTGTATCCTCGCATTCAGGACTTGTTCTGGGTGGGGTTGAGTTCTGAGACTGCGTTTTGTTCTTCTGTCTTCCCATTTTTGGGTATCAGATTCAAAATATTGAGCAATAAATTACCCAGGCAGTTCACCAGGCAAAGATCTATTGCAAAGGCTGCTCCAATGACTCCTTCTCTTCAGGAGAATGTTCCTTAAGCTTTCCGCTGAGAGTTTCGCTCAATAGGCTGCTCATATGCTGCTTTGTGTGCCGAGCTACTCCCTACCCAGAGACCTGGCTGGGGTGCATAAACAGCTCGCCTCCCTGGGGACTGTGCTGGCAGGGGGTCGCTCAGGTGTTCCTCCCTGGGTGGAACTCCTTCCCCACTCAAAAGTCCGGTCGGGGCGCCCAGCCAGCTCTTCCATGCTGGGGTCCGTGCAGTTAGTAGTGCTGCTCGGATGTCCCTCGCTGGGCAGAGCTTCTCCCCAACTCAAAAATCCGGTCAGGGTGCCCAATCAACTCACCCTAGGATCTTGCAGCAGGAGATCCCCAAATTGCTAATACGTCATGCCTTTCCTGCAATGCGCCACTCCCTGGTGCTTCTCTG
This sequence comes from Dinomys branickii, assembly GCA_004027595.1. Taxonomy (NCBI): domain Eukaryota; kingdom Metazoa; phylum Chordata; class Mammalia; order Rodentia; family Dinomyidae; genus Dinomys; species Dinomys branickii. Next base: position 84,774 of record PVLD010007655.1, on the reverse strand, counting down.
CCTCCTTGGCGTTCTTGCAGGAGCCGCCGACCACAGCTACCGCAGTGCCCGCTCTCCGGCCGAGGATGGCTCCGGCTGCGGGGGCAGGGATCTGAGCAGGACCCCAGTCCACTTCCTGGATTAGCTCAGTCTGCCCAAGGAGTGTGGTCTCCAAGACCACCCTGCTCCACCGCCACCAAAAATTCCTGGCCGCAGCCGCCTGTGAGCCATTCGGGGTCGGGAGATGGGAGGGTCCGTCCCATGGCAATTGCCCTCGGAGGTACGTGGACTGGGCCACACCAATCGCCTGAGGCACCCAGCTCTCAGGGCCCGCCCACTCTTTGCCACTGCAAATCCAGCCGACCCATTAATGCTCAGGCAGCACAGAGCAACACGTTCAGTTGGAATTCAGTTGCACTATTTTTAATCTTGTTCCTAGAATTTATTACAAGGAAGACAGAAGATGTATGAGGCAGTGAAATAAAAGTCATGAAACAAATGGCTGGAGATCAGATGAGAGATTAAGGTGTTATTAGGCTTGTGGTCACTTATGTCTCCATCTCTCTTTTGTTTTTTACTCTAGTGATTGTACTTACACAAGATTGGTTCGTGAATATTACATAGGTGTGGCTTTTCTAATGAGATCCAGCACGTTGAGGGTGGTATGGCTGTAGACAGGTGCAGCTTTTCTAAATATGGGAAGAACCTTGTATTGTGAAAACTTCAGAAATCTATCTTGATTGCAATGGTTTTCACAATTTTAGGAATGCAAAGCTGCAGTGTTTTAGATTTAAATTATGAATTATCAGGATAAATGAGATCTTAAGATTCACTGATCTAATGACATTTTACTAAGAAATGAACTGATTGAATGATGTAAAGTCATATGGCTTTACCTAAAGTTTCAAAGGTAAAATCCAAGTGTCATAACTTGTACTTGAAGTGTCCTGTATTTTATCTGTGCAGCAGTACTTAGTGAGAAGCCGTTTGGTGTGTTCAGAGCTTCAGTTACTGATCATTTCTTGAAAAATTTGAATTTTCATCAAAGACATTTTTTCCTAAAGACTTGCTTATCATTTTAAGACTTTAGACAAAAGACAGGCAGCTGTAGATATGACTCATGAAACAGTACTATTTGTAGCCCATTTGAGGTCTGGCTTAGTGCAAAAAAAGTAAATATCTTTGGTAGCCTTTGATGCCTCCTCCTTCAGCACACACACATGCAGCATCCATACACCACTGACTTTGCAGATAAGGTTCATTCAGTTTGCCATAAACTGAGCCTTTGCATTTCTAGCTATGATGTTTGCCCTTGTCCAACTATCCCTGCCTGCGGTTTCTAGGCCCACCACTGGCATAGTCCTTCAGTTGTGCCCATCAGGGCTGCCATGGTAGCCCTGGTTTCCCAGCCAAATGACAGGGTGCAGTCCTGGTTTTAGTGGCCGGTGATTCTCACGCACACCTGCAGCAGATTAGCTCAGAATTGCTTGGAAGATGGAAAAAGGCAGACATTGAGATTTGGACATGAAAACCATGGTTGGATTTCTTATCGGTAGAACTGAGGTGGTGGGGTTAAAAGCTAAAGTCAGTGAGCACTCAGGTTTCCTTCTATTTCTGCTGTGACTCTGTAGGAAGCTACTCAAGAGACACAGGCTGGGGCTATTTTAAGTTTTTTCAGTTGAAGTGTAACATACATGCAGAAAAGTACACAGATTATAAATCACAGAGTGAGCATCCATTTAATGGATATTTAACGTGGTCCCTGATCATTTCAAAACCCCACATTAGATATATGTGCTTATTACAGACAGATTATGCTGATAGTAAATGATTTTACTAAGCTGGTCACATGTTACTGTTACATTACCCCCCACCCCTTGATTTTCCTTTGTCCCTTTCAAAAGTGTTACAAATATAGTTGAAAAATAGTACAGAAAAACAATAGCTTTAACTCCAATATGAGGCAGTTACAACAATGATATAAGAATAAGATTTACTATTTCTGGAATAAAAAATATTCATGGTAGATAATTTTAAAAATGCAGAAGAGCAGATATAATAATCTAAGAAACCACTATTCAATATTACCACTCAGACTTAACCATGGGTAACATTCTGTCTAATTTTAGTTCACAGGTCTATTTTACATGTTTAATTCTATTTCACATTGAAAGAAATTGGATCATAGTGTGGGTGCTCTTCTGTAGCTTTTGAATTAAAATAGATACATTATACCTTTAAACTGTTAAATGGCTGTAGTTTAACTATTGTACAAGTACTTTGGAATATGCCTAATAAATTCTTGATTTAGTTACTGTTGTTTTTCTTTTTTTGGAAATTGGGAATTAAACTCAGAACCCTGTGCTTGACAGGCAGGCTTTTCTGGCTAAGTGTGCACTACATTTTCTAGTTCACATTGTCCTTTATCACCCATATTCAGACCTGAAGTTTGATTTACCCCAAAGTAATATGACATAAATCCTAGGGACTAGAAAAATATATTTTTCATTACTCTCCAGTCAGTCTTTCTCATTGTTCATCTTTTTCCTTGATGTGTGTGTATACCTATAAAAGGCATGAATAGTGAAATAGCCCCACAGTGTTTTCAAAATTCTCACTTAAATAATATGGAATACATGTAATTATTTTATTTTTAATAAAACAGTTCAGCATTTATCAACAAGTATTTGTTCACTGATTAGTATAATGCAGGATTAGTATAAATGTTAACTGGATTTACATGTCCTTAAAACTACATGGAAGTTTAAATGATTTCCCAGAAAGAATCTTACTGAATATTTTAATTTGGTATTTATTCCAAGTGAGAGATTCCTTTTAAGAACTGGCACTGACTAGTTTGTTTATGGTACCTGGTAAGATGAGATTTCAACTTAATATGAGCTCTATGAAGGGTATTTATTTCAGCATTTATGTAGCAAACATCTGGATATTGATGTTGCCTGAAAAAACTGTGATCACTAAAATGCCATGGTTTTACTTAGTTCCTCAGTTTCAGTGCAAATATGTCGTCCTGGAACATACTTGTGTTTATTGAGGAAATCGGGTACTTTGAATTGATGGATCTCTTGGAAGTTAGTGGAAAAAGATGGTTTCGAATCCAGACTCAGAGCCAAGGTTTTCATACTAAAATTTCCTTAGTTATTTTCCTTGATGTAACTTATTTGCTTTTAAAGCATTTAAACTATTGTGTGCCTTCTATGTGTGATGTGACTAAGATTCTCTGTTCTGGTCTGGTTGAAGATGAGTATTTGTGAATCAGTTAGGAGGTAATGAAGTGAGCGCAGTGCAGAAGCATGAAAATTGGAGTGCCAGCGAGGGCATGGAATTGGAGGCAAGTTTGAGGTAATGGAAATTCCCACTTCGAGCAGACAATGTGTTTTTACTAAAAGAGAGCTTTTTTGAAAAGAGTGGCTATTAACAGAGATTGTTTGACCTAAGAGTTTTTAATGGGAGAAGTGAAAATGTCCCTGTTAGATCTTACTTACTCTTTCAGCTTCTTACGCTAGGCAGACATTGAAAGTGTCTATAGATCCTAAAGGGACATTTTCACTTTACTGAAAGAGTAAATAGATCTAAAAGGGACATTTTCACTTTTCTAAAGGAAAAGAACAACTGAGATGTGAAGGAGAAAAGAAGGAAGGGAAAATTTAAAAAATACACACACACACACACACAAGATAACTAGGATAATTGTGCTACTAATTTCTATTAGTTCCATGAAAGGAACAATTAGTGTTTATATTGTTTGATCAATTTTGTGTGCCTGTATCTGGTAATCTGGGCATCTACTTTAAAGATAACAATATGCAATATAATCACCACTGTTAATTTCCTGTCATCTTGTTTTGAAATTCAGTATCACTTTTATTGTTCATTTTCTTTCTTTAAAAAAAAAAAGGAAAATGTCTACCTATAGCTGTCAAGATCCTTTGAAAGCTGTCGCCTCTCAGACGGACCAGTGGCCACTCCCTTCTTGGCGGTGGCGCTCTTGACTACAGCCCTGTTAGAACAACACTGAGCAGAAAGGAGGCGGTGTGATTGAAAGAGTCCCGTGGGTGCTCATACCGAGGGCGCATTCAGGTCTGGGGACTTCAGAAGCTCACTGGCCATTCCCAACACCCAGTTACTCAAATGCGGGCAAGGAAGTTGAGCCAGGAGCTTTCTGGAGCCCCTTCGGCATTTCCTAATGGGCAAAGACTTGTGAGAGAGGCTAGAGTAGATGAGGACTGTCTCGCCTTCTAGCCACCAACTCCTGCAAGTCACTTCATCAGAATCAGCTTTTACCTCAACAAAAACAACAGCAACAAGAACAACTACAATAGCAACAGTGATGACGCACCTGTATACACGATTATTATCATTGCAAAAATTTTGAGTGTTATTTGGGCCTAGAATTTTTCCTCCACTCTTCTATAGGATTTCTTGCTTGCATTTATCATTTCCTCTCCATATCAGCAGTTTTTCATAGCCCTTGGATACTTGCCATCATTACACAAATCCACCTTTAGGCAACCATTTTAAAACACATTAGCCACATTTCATCTCACCTTCTTATTACATTTTTAGAAGCTTGTCTGTACTTGCTGTCTCCACCTCTTCTTCCATTTTTTCCACATTTCATGCTAATTGGATTTCCATCTACGCCACTGCACTGAAATGTCACTCATAAAATTCGCCAGTTGTCCACACCTAGCTAGAGCCAGTGGCCAGTTATCTGCTGCCAGCATCTTGACCTCTCAGCAGCATTTCCCTCTTGTGATTTTGCATCTCAGAATCCTTCCTTCTTTAGGAATCCTTTCCTTGACCCTAACTGGTTTGCCTTCTATTTAACTGACTGCTTTTTCTCTGTCTCCATTTCTGGCTCCTCTTCTAGAGGATGTCTGAATGTTGTGCTTCAGGGTCTCACTTACTGAAGAAATTGGTGGAATATTAAGACAAGGAACATGAGCAAAACTGATCAGGTTTTATATTTTATAGAGAAATACTATTTGGCTGGAACTTAGGACGAGTGAAGGAGAAGTTCACCTATAGAAGAAGTTTAAAATGCCCAATGAAATACATAAGTTGTACTTTGTGGGTACAGATTTCCAGAAACTGTGAACCTTCAGTCATTTTCTAGGTTTTCAATTGGTGATATTTCAGTGGCTAACTCTGTGATGTTGGTCAACTAGTTAGGCCTCATACTGAAAGTAACAATTTCATTTTATTTTAGCAATTTTAGGAATGTTCCAAAAGAAAAACCAGGAACATAGCACCATAAACTCTCTCATTTTGGGGGTTATACTTTCTCCAAAGAGTGTCCTAGGATCTAGGATATGAGATTAAACCACATTTATACCTAAATACCTAAATATTCAGAAAACTTCCAGTGTGGTGAAGATGTTGATAGGACTGACTGTCTTGCATAAGTATACCAGAAACTAGAATTTTCCACTGAACTCTTGAAGGTGTTACCTAACAAAAGAGTAGATCTCAATAATGCAAGGAAGTTTTCCATAGTTTCTCAGAATATAGCTATGGGATGGGATCCAAGAGTTCAGTTGGTTGTCATAGGAAACTAAATCTTGTATTTTTCCTTTTCTCCTATCTTTTTTTCTTTTCCCTTCACCTTTCCCTCCCTTCTTTCCTTCTCCCTTTTTACCTTTTTACATTTGCAACTTTATTTGTAAAAGTCTTAGAAATTAAGCCACAGTAAGGAAAGTTGGGTAAGAAATTTTCCCCTCAAGGTCTGCATGCATCCAGAGGACTGAGCACATTTCTTTGTGGCTAGATCATGGGAGAGACCTGCAAAGATACTACTGGCCTTGATGTGTGTGCAGCCTAGTAATGTTTGGGTGGATGGAATAAGGTTCACTTGCAAACCTCTCCAGTTCTTGTTAATTGTTGCTTGTAGTTTTAATTGTGTGTGAAATTCATCCAAGATAAACATGCAGATCCTCCTTTAACTGTGATGGGTTATATGATGGGCTCCCAATGAATGCATTGCAAGTTGAAAATATTGTGTATAGCTTAGCAACACAGTATGTGATAAAGTATTGAATGCTTACAACTAAGAGTGTGTGGGTTGCTGCCTTTGCTTAGCTTCATAAAAGAGTATGGCACCCATGTTTGCCTAACCTAGGAAAAGATCAACAGCTCGAGTGTGGTTACAGCTAAATAAATATTGCTTTTGCACTGTAAATTATGAAGTCCTAAGTCAACTACTGTACTGGGGGCCACCTGTATTTCTGACTGCGTTCTACATTGATCAAGGCTTTGACTAGAGAGAATCTTGAGTTAAAGTAGAATTTCCCAGGAAGAGAAATAGAAAAAAAAATTCTGTCCTTATTGACTAAAATAACACTCACTATTATAATAGTGAAACTTCTAAATCTCAGTGTTTAAACCATAAATGTTTATACTTTGTCCAGTGGTGGTGTATGGCTACTGAGAGGAATCTTCCCTCTCCATCTTTAATAAATGGATTTGCAGCTGGTCCTGGGCAGTGATGTTAGTGAGCTAGCTGTGGATAACAGAACGGAGAATTAAGAATCCCAAGGGTGGTTTTTATGGGCTGTGCCTGGAATTGATATATATCATGTATATCCATGTTTTGTTTTGTAACTCATTTTTATGGTCATGGAAATGCAAAGTGACAGGAACATATTCAGTGCCCAGAATCACAGCAAACAGATTTAGTGAACAATGAGGCTGTCTCCAAAATCCTGACATTGCCTGGTCCTTGGGAATATTTAATTCCTTGGTAGAGTGGTTCTCTCTCACAGACCTTGGGCATCACATGCTGTTGTTTAAGGAACTGTTGAGGCAGGAAGTCCTCCAAATGGGGAAACCAAAAGCTCAGACTTAGTAGACAAGTGGAAGCTTTCTCCAGTAGGTGGAGTTAGCCAAAAGGGCCTTGCAGTTTCCCATGAGACCCAATCAACCTGCACTGCATTTTGATTTTGTTCTGCACAAGAACTCTGGATGCCACAAAACATCAAGGCTTACCGACGTCCCCTGATACTGTAATATTCTTCTACTTTCACTGCCAGGAACTTGCTTGAGACATCTTGTTAATATAGGGAAAGAGATATAAGACTGTATTATCAGTTAACTTTCCTTTGGCTGGGACAAAATACCCAACACCCACAAATTTAAAAAAGGAGAGAGTAAAGTTGGCTTACAATTTCAGGGGAGCCAGTCCATGGTTAGTTGGCTCCAAAGCAAGAACATTATAATAGAAGGGCATGGGAGAAGAAAATTGTTCAGTTAATGGTACTTGGAGAACAATTCTAGAGAGGAAGGGCCCAGGGGCAGGTACAATACCCAATTCATGTCTCCATGATCTACCTAAACACATCCAGAAGAGTGCTTTTCTAAACTGGCCAGCTGTTTCTTAATCTAATCACACTGACCTATTAGGATTAATGGACACAACTATAAGACTCACATTTTATCCCTTTCAAATGTGAACATCTTTGCCTTTATGAATTTATGCATTTAAGTCTGACACCTCACTGACCACTGGGCAGTGCAGGTGTTGGTTCTCCACTCGTGCTTGTGCCATTAGGAGTACCTAGTACCCCATTGAGTCTCAGTGAAAACATTACATGAATACAGGTATGAATGCACAAAGATTGGAAATGTGTAGGAGATGTTAGTTGTATCTACACCCAGGTACAAACTATTCCCTCATTGAGCCTGTCACTCCCATTTTCTCAATACTGGTATCCTGATGAGATTTACTGTACATGGCAGCTGTCAGCTTGGCCTGTCCAGTAGCACAGCTTTGTCACTGATTCCTTCCCCAAGATGGCTCTAAAATTTACCAAGTTGTGTCCTTGAATTTTGTTATTAAGGACACTCTAAAATTATTGGTTTAATTTTTTACTTAATATTGAATTACATTTAATTGTAGTAGCCTTGTAGTTACATATAGATACACTCATCATGAAAGAAGAATGGAAGATCCTCAAATTCCCTCCTTGTAGAAAACAAGAAATTTGCTGTCCTCTTTGAAGTCTTTACCTTTGTCTTCTTAATCCTCTTCTTGAAGATCCAGAGGGTCTCCAGAAGTCCCCACACATACATTACTCACTGTGAGAGTTGGGAGCAGACAGACACTTTTCCTTGTCACAGAATGTCAACAGTGGACTTCCTGTTTCTATTTTTGAGCACTGCTATTTGAATCTTTCACAAAGCACATACCTGGTGCTTTGCACATTTAACGTTCAAAGAGAGCCTTGCCAGCTTAAGAAAGCAAAACAGAGGTTTCGAATTAAGTGCAGAAGTGGCTTTTAAAAATACCTTTGATACTAAGAGGTTTCTGGGGTGATTGTCCTATTTAAGAGACTCATTAACCCTGTCTCTAAGGCAAAAGCCAAATGCAGAGACCTGAGCAAGAGTTTAGCAAAATGCATTTGTATCACAAACGTTTGCTTTAGCTTTTGGTTTCTGAGAGGTAGAAGTCTCTGGTCAGGCATGGAAATGATTAATGCTGTCTCTTCGTGTCAGACTGTGGGTTTAAAGTTTAAAATTCTGTGGCTTGTGTTATCTGCAAGCTATGAATCACTAACTAGAAGCAGCCTGTCCTTCACTACATTCCACTCAAGCTGTGCTTTCCAGGGATTATGAAGCAATTTATTAAGGTAGAAATCCTAATTTTAAAGTAAAACATCTCACAAGCCATTTTGGAGAAATAGGGTTTGGGGTCAACTATACTGATTTCACAGAAGAATGCCTTGACATAACTTTTTAAATAGAAATCTTGATAGCAGAGGCTCAAAAGTAAACCTAGATTGACCACTAGGATTTGCATATGGCTCCTATTTCCTTTCCACCTGTACTTGCTTGATCTCAATTTGGGTATCATCTCACCTGGTCATTGTGCCGGAGTTTTGTTCTCAATTTGAGTACTTGGTAGTTGAGTACTTGGTACTTGTTCTCCATTTGAGGACACTCACATTGCAGGATGATACTGTTTGTGGACTTATTTTACAGCTGAGAATAATTAGGGTACAGGGAAATACAGTAAATCACCCAAGGTCATGCAGCAACCCAAGCCAGTCACAGTGATAACACCTGTAGTCTCAACTCCTTTAGAAGGCTGAAATAGAATTGGGAGATTCAAGGCAGCCTTGGCAGCATAGTGATAATCTGTTTGTTATAAAATTTTTTAAAATCACAAAAATGCAATGCTCACACATTGTAACACTGCCAGAGAATTAATAATCAAAAGTAGTCACTGGAAACCCGCTATGTCCATGGTGTACAAGTTAAGATATTCTCATTCAGTGTATACTGAGGTAAGATAGGTGGCAGCAATTTTCAGTTACTAGACAGTGAGGAATTATTCATTCATCTTGGTTTGTTCAGTGGGACTGTGCTATGCAAGTCATTTTGAGACTAAAAAGTTAAATAAGCTGTCTTTGTTTTGATGATTATGCCAGAAGGTGCTATGTCCTACATATGTGTTCATGGTATAGAGCACAGAATTAGCCAGTGCCAAAGGACAAGCAAACACACTGAGCTATGGGAGTCAGAGATTAGTGCTAAGGCAGAGAAGGACAGGCCAAAGAGCAAAGTGATAGTATTTCAGCTGATTTTGAAGGAAGGGTGGCATGTGAACATAGCTGGCAAAAAAAATCACTGTTTTAAGGAATAATAGAAACCTGGCCACAGCTGGGGGAAGTCTTAAAGGAAAGGATAGAACTCCCTTTGTCACCTGTTGAGGAATGGAGGTAGACTGAGGTCGGAAAAGTACACTTGCATGTCAGAAGGGAAAGAAAATCCACCTCTCATTTGAGTACTTATTACATGCCAGATATATGACATGCTTTTTCTCATATAATTTTCACAACCACAAATAGTTGTTTTGTTTTCTTTCTACCAATGATAAAACAAGTGTAGACAGATAGAAGGACTTTCTCAAGGTTAGTTATTCATGTGGTTGGAATCTTACTCCAGATTCACCTGCATCCTAGCACAAGTTGTTGCCAAGCTATTGTAACTGCTTTTTTCTGAAGGTAAGGAGGAGCCATTACAGATTTCTTAGGAATGGAGTACCCAATAATTAACACCAGGTAGACTTAATATTTAGAAGAAGGTAGGCACAAGAGGATCCAGCAACTTAAGCAGGGCATTACAGGAGCATAGAGAATATAAAAGCTGGACATTGCAGAATTAAACTCTTCAAGGTTACTATTGCTTAGATTTTGCAGAAGCGTAGTAAGAGGCCTTGGTAAACTCAAACTGGGTGACCTATTTCTGTCTCCAAATTGTGTGATTCAATGTACATTCCCATTATCCTGCAGTTGCTCTTTGTAATTCCTGACCATTCCCTAGGCCACTATCCTCCCTTATATTTCTTGTGAGGGTTTCACCTTAAGAACACAGAACCTTACTGCACAAAATCCAATTTACCCCTAGGTTCATTCCTAACATCAACCTTTCAATGAAATGTGTGTTGTTGACAGTTGTGACTTCTCCCTCCATGGAGATTAGCATACAGGAAGTTCTCTAACACAGCACATTATGTAAATATTGTCCTGAGGCCCAAAACCAAGAAAGAACTTTTCAGCCAAACTGTAGGGGAAATAAGACCGTATGGAAAGAAGACATTTTAATCTTGTTTTATGCCTACCTTTCCGTTTTTGGATGTCTTGTGGTTAGAAAGAGCGGCCTTGGCTGTCCTAAGAACTCTGAACTCAAGGATAGAAGCAGGCTGTGTAGTGTTCTGTAAGAATGCTCAAAGTAACGCAAACCATGTAATAGTTCCATACTTATCCTTGGATGAAATAGTGGAACGAAATAGCACCAAACTATAATATGATGTAATTTGCCCCTCGGGAACAGACCTCATCTGAAGAAGTAGAGTTCAGAGTCTAAACTGGGCCAATCTGACTAAAATACTTAAACAGAGAGAAGAAAATGACGTGGCAGAAAGCACCTACAACATTTTAAAAAATGGAATTGGAATGAAAGCAACTGAGAGGGAAATGCTTCCATGCGTCACTCTTTAAAATATCCAGGAAATTTTTCTCTTTTCTCTTAAGTCTCATTTGGCATTCATCATTTCTCCAATTCCCGCAGAATTAATATGTGAAGTTGAACAGGTTTTGTGTTCATGTAAAATCTTCAAAAACTTGGCACCTTCGGCGGCTGAATGAATTGCAAATTAGGCATGAGCTTCCTTATAAATCTCAAGCCTCATTTTAAAGTAGATTGGCTGGATTCAGATGGCCGTTTCATGAGTAATGGCAGATATTGTATTTTTCTAGGGCCATTTCTTTTCCTTAACCTCCAGGCATTTTAGGAACCTCAAAGTAGTGAATTTCAATAAATAAGGTGCTTCCAAAGGCTAGTTCAGGAAAAACATTTCCAGCTGTCTATTGGAAGCCTAGGTATTTCTCAAACATTAGGGTAGCCTCAAGCAAAATATTTAAAACTTTTAAGTGTAAGTGACTTACATAAAGGCTTGTTTTAGAATGAACTTGATTTTGGACAAAACCTGAAAATATCATCCATTCAAGATTCATCTGAATTTCTTCATCAACCACTCCTCCTTGGAAAAAGTTCTGTTTTTGTTTCTCTAAAAATCGAGGTTACGGCTGTTAGAGTTTCTCATATAGAATCACGATGGTGCCCTTTGGCCTTGTACAGTTGCAGATGATGAGCTGGAGTTCTGACTTCCACAGGATGCAACATGAGAAGTCCAGTGGATGGTGTGTGAATAAGAACATGCTGTGAAAATGAGCATAGTTGAGGCTCTTGCAGAGTTTTAAAGCAGGCCACAGTATTTTGTTGTTTTGTTTTCTTGTCCTTTAACCGACATTCACCTCAGCATCCCACCCTAAAGGTGCTGCCCGAATGATGACGCGGGTATTAGTGGAAGATGTAGCAAGCATGGTTGAATGGTAGAGAACAAAAAGAATATGGCACTAGAGGTTGTGGAGAGCATTCAAGTGAAGGGTGCAGTGATGAATAGGAAAATGTCACCTTTCCCAATTCCAGCAGCTTATAGCTTTCTCATTACCTTGATATTTTCTTCTTTCCACATGACACTATGGCTGGAGACAGGAAGGAAAGGCCCTCTGTGACTCAAAGCAGTGCCCAGTCCAACTTTCCACCCTCCGGTTGGATGACAGTTGCTTGCTTTTTTGCTGCTCAATGCAGCTGCGCCGGGAGTTTCTTACTCAGGGGGTCTGTCTTCCTGGAATATATTTACCAAACCCGCAGGGAGCACCTACTGTATGTACCAGCTGTGCAAAAGTGTGGATTGCACAGAGACTTGTGGCTCAGGGGACTCAGTTGGAGAGGGAGATAGACCCAAAGACAGATCGGGGTGCAGCTGCGGCACAGGTTGAGGGATAACAGAGGCGTGCCACAGGGCCACAGAAATATAGGGTCAGAAGCCACTTGTAGCCTTGCCAGCTGCCACAAAGCAGGCTGCTGTCTGTTTGACCCTGCTTCTGCTTTGCTGCCAAGCCTTTGTCCTCGGGAAGTCCTAAAGATGGAAAACTAAGCAATGAATGGTGACTAAGGGACCCACAAAATGTCCTAGATGGCAGGAGTGAAACCCAGAAACATAGTTACAAAGTAGTGCTTCAACACCGTGCGTGCAGTGTCAGCAGCTAGTAGGAAAGCCCTGCTTTCCCAGCTGAGCTAAAAGGACGACAGAGAAGGAAAGAAGCCGGATCATGTCACTGTAAAAACTCTCCAGCAAAAAAAAAAAAAAAAAAAAAAAAAATCAGTTGTTTTCTTCCTGAACTAAATTTGGCCTTTGTGTAGCGAGGTTCCTTTGCTTGTGTGCATTCTCTGGTCTTTTCCCAGCACCCTTTTATTATTGGAGACGGAACACTGTGACCCTTCCACAGGGTTAAAATAACAACAGTAGCTCAAGTGAAGGTTGAGTTTTGCTGTTTTCCTCCCCATGGCTTGCTGTCTGCCTCAGCAAAACAGGGGGCCTTTCTGCCGTCAGCTTCCAGCACATTGTTGAACCTGTCAAGGCAATTAAGTCTCTCTTCCTCTTTCAATCTGAGGGAAACCTTTCACCCTTTCCATTCCTCCTTCAGCTGTCTCTTTGCCCCCACTCCTCCGCTGCAGCCAAGTCGTTTTTAGCATTCCTGGGGCCATTTACTCCCCATTCCATCTCAGAACTTTGACCCATGTTTGCAATTCCAAGTTTGGCTCTTGTCATTCCTGTGGATCTTTTACTTATTTATGTGTGTGTGTGTGTAGGGGGGGTGTCGGGGCATCGAGCAAGGCAACAGTACCCATTGTCTTTGCTGGGCAGTTAAGAGATGATCCTTGAGAAATCTGGTAAATGCTGCTGAGCTGTACCTGGGAGGATATGGCTTCTCACCATGCTCCTGGTAAAGGGCTACTTCAACAAGTCAGTTAGCAAACGTGGGCTGAAATCTATGGGCACCTCCTTTTGCTGCCTCTTACAGATGGGTGTAGAAGAATATTCACTCTCCTCATTTAGAATGAATGAGGGGCCGGAGATATAGCTTAGTGGCACAAGTGCCTGCCTGGCAAGTATAGGGTTCTGAGTTTGATTCCTGGTACCAAAACAAACAAACAAACAAACAAAACAAAAAAAACAGAGAATGAAGCAGGACTGTTTGGGGTGACACTGGGAGTTTCCACGCTGCTCCTTCTGCAACAGAGGGGACAAGGAGAGGAGTTTCTGTCCTTGCTTTTGTTCTGTTTCAGCTACTTCTTTGTTTCTAATACCCTTGTCTCCAAAGCTAGATCACAAATCGATGTCTCATTTTTATCCATTTCAGGTTGGGGGTAAACCTGTGCAGTCTTGCAGGGATGACAGTTTTCAGGAAGTGACCCTCATGCAGCTTTCTGACACTCAGAAAGTGTGCTTCTGCCTCTGGATACCTTTCCTGTTCTTTCGTCTCTTTCTCCACTTCCTGTTTCTATGGACTAATACTCATAGCAACTATGGTTTAGATTTTACTGAAATGTTGCTGAATTTGAAACTGCCTGAAAGGAAGGCCTCACAGGCATCCTCCCTCCACCAGGTGGGCAAGTCCATTTTGGCAGCTGTATCTTGGCAACACTTTATTTTCTAAGAGATTCCATACTTTTGTCCCCAGTAGGCACCCATAGGAAGGCCCTAGAGGACCAGTACATGCTTGAGATGGACCAGTGATGCAGGAGTCTGTCTTCCTGGAATCAGAAAGAGAGAGATCCCTGGTGGAAGAGAAGCCTCAGGGACGGTGGTGAGAGGTGCAAAGCAGTTTGACCCAGGACTAACTAGGAATCAGAACAATAGGGTTTGGCTATTTCCCTGAGACTTATCTTCATATACTTCTTACTCATAACCTTGACATCATCCTGTGGCTATCAAAGGCCACGTGCATGCAAATCACCTGTGCTGTTCTGATAAAATGCAGTTTTATTTAGTACGGCTGGGCTGGAGTCTGGGCTGCCCGTCTCTAAAAAGTTCCCAAGCAATGCTTTTGCATGTAGTCTGAGGATTACACTTTAAGTAGAAGACTCTAAGCCACTCTTCATTTTTTTAAAAAAGGAAACCAGATATTTAAAGTTAATCCTTCCAAATTTTTCAAAATTGATTTATGGGTATTGCAGACATCCTCCTTTAAATTCCATCTCTTTCTGCTCCCCCTTCCCCTTCTCCTCCTCTTGTGTCTGTCCTCACAGTTGGCAGCTGCTTCATCAGTGCTCTCTGCTATAAATGAATCTAAGTTACCCTGGGATGAGGTCACATTTTCCAGAAACATGTTTCTAGTCTGTGGTAGAGGGAGGGTCTGTTTGAACAGTTGAGGCCTGGGAAGTGTGTGCTTCATAAAAGATCGGAGTCTGGACACAGCCCAAATTTGAGGACTTTCTCCAGGCAGAGGAAGCGAGGAGGCCCAGGCAAAGTGTGTGCTTTTCCCATCCAGCCTGCTGGACTTACGGAAATAGGCTGTGTGCCAACATGTCTAAGTCTCAGTGAACCGCTGCTAGGAACATGTCTCCGTTATTTCTGTTGGTACCTAGGAGCCTAGTGATACTTTAAAACTCTTGAAGAAGAGATGGATTAACTAGATTATCTCCCATGGCTTGAAATTATGTTCCTTATAGAACAGGCTTTTTAGAAAGACTCCCAATATCCAGCATTCTGAGTCAAATGAAAATATTTGAGCTTTCTCAAAATTCAGTTTAAAAGACTCTACTAAAAAGTCTCCTTTATTAAAAGGGCATCTTTTGCCATAGGCTGTTTACTGAGCAGCTACGATGGGGACCTATGTTGAGTACTTTGGAATATAGTGGTGAATCAAAAGTCAGTAGTCACTGCCCTTGGGGGACTCCTTAAGGTCTAGATTAGGGGACTGGACAGCCTACTTGGGCTGCCACAGATATTTCTTCTCTTAAGGGTGAGGGAGCTAGAAATTTCTGGTTGGCTTGGTTTCTGATGAGGACTCTCTTCTTGTCTGGCAAATGTCCACCTTCTCTAAATGGCCCTTCCTTAGTACACACTCACACACACACACACACACACACACACACACACACACACACGGGGGGAACAGCCCCTTTGTATCTCTTTTTATAAAGCTACAATCCTTTCATATCAAAGCTCTAATGATCTCACTTAAGCAGAACTGTTTCCTTCAGATACAGCCATACTGGAGTTAGGGCTTCAGGTTAGGGTTTCATATGAATTTAAGGGGAGGGGTACAAACATCCAGTCCATAACACAAGTAAACACATAAAGAAAATGCAATTATAAAGTATGCTGCATGCCATGAAGGAGAAAGACAGATGTTCCCTTTAAAGGTGCCTTGCTTGGGATCGCTTTCTAAAGATCACTTTCATTGTCTACTAAAAATAGAAATCAGAAGAGCCAGGAGAATGCAGTTGAGAATTTTGTTCTGTTCTTTCTTGGAACCCTATTTTTCTCATACTTGTCTTACCACCCACACAATAATCTTTGACTTCTTTAAAGAGAAGACGATGGCTCTGTGAAATAGAACTGTGACCATGGCCTGACTCTTGAAATGTAATTACGGGATGCCTGACATATCTGAGTACTGGGCCTTTTGGTGTTCAGTGAAACTAGAGAAACAGAAAAAATAAAACTTTGTGCCTGGCAAGAGTTCCTTTCCCAGAATGTCTTTTACATTTTGTTTTATCATCTAGAGGCTCTTGTGACTATGAATCCAAAGCTTTTTTGGTGTGGTGGTCATTCAGTAAAAAGGGTAAAATGAAAGATGCGTTCATATGATTTTCAGTTTTTCAAACTGACTTTTATATGTTGCACATAATGTGATCACAGCTAAAGAATCTTCAGTGGGAGAAAATCAACTTGGGAAATTTTTGGAAGGTTTCCTCCCAACCAAAGCCACCTTGGATGGGTCAGAAAGAGAGAGCAGTGAACATAGGACTATATATTATATGCACATGATTATTATTCCTAGATCTGAAATGCACTATTAAAGCTTGTTTGGAAGCATAAAAGTCAGTTCTCTTCTTAATGAGCACTGACTTTGCTCCGTTGCCTGTGATACACACCCTTGTTTCTTCTGGGAGAGTTAAGGGAGTTTCCTAAATGATCAGGAACTCTCCTCCCACAGATAACAAGAAAGGTGTGGTATGGAGGCAGCCACTAAGGGAGTAGGAATTTGACTTTCCTAGTGCACTTACTGTGGAGTTACTCTCAGGGTATTGAGTTCCTTTGGGTCATAACATTCTAAGGTGCATATATATATATATTTTTTTAAAACAGCGATTCAAAATGGTGAGGAAGACCTCAAGGGGACATAATGTGAAGGAAAGGGAAAATGAACTTAAGTCTGTTAGGTTTGATCCCTCATACACATTGAAGTGGGGAAATTGACACAGTGGCTGTCAGCATTGTCATATAGCTGAGGGCAGGCAGGGAGACCCCATGAATGGCTAACTATAAAGCTGGGTTAACAGGTAAAAATTCAGAATGGTCAATATGACATCCTGTTGGAAAGGGCTTAGAAATGTTCACTGATGAGTGGGCTGCCCTGAATGGGGAAGGAAGTGAGGTTGCCCTCTCTCTTGAGCTAATCAAAGCTTGATGACTGAGTAAAGGAGATTTACATGCTCTAGTACCAAACAACTCAACCATAAGCCTCACAGTATCTCTCCTACTGCTGAAGGAGTGGTTTCTTTCTTCCCCTACCCCATGCCAAGGTAGGGAGGGCCTAGGTGGGCATCCCTTCTGAAGTGGTCAGTCTGAGCAGGGGATGATGGCTTCAGCAAATCTTCAAGAGACCACAGCAGTCCACCTGCAGATGACGTGGGCTGCAGATCCCCAAAACTATGATGTTCTTTTGAGTGCCATAATCATGTTAGCCAAATTCTTCCATTGCTTAAGTTGCCTTATTGGTGATAAACTAGGCATGTGGTAACTGATCCAGGGATAAAAGTCAGAGCTCTGATGAGGTCCTGTCTCATTGACCTCACTGTTGGACAAGTGGCCACATGTGTAATGTGTAATGTGAGTGTAATGCATGGTAGTGCTTAAAAACATGAACATAGAAGCCCAGTACAGCCTCACATATGAAGTCAACTGATTTGTAACTAGCATAGCAAGGCAGTCGATGGCAAAAGAATAACCTTCTCCACAAATGGTGATGAAAATATTGAATAGCCATTTTCAAAGGAAAAGAAAACCTCCATCTTTATTTCCAATCCTATAAAAATCAGCTCCCGTGGGTTTAGACTTACATATAAGGAGCTATAATTGTGTGACTTTTATAAGAAAACAGAACAGTCTTGGTAACTTCGGGTTTGCTAATGATTTTTAAGCAGCCATGACATGAGCAAGGTATAAAAGAAAAAAAATCTACACATTGTACCGCATTAAAATAAAAATGGTTACTGTTCAAAACACACAGCCACATGTAGAGAGAAATTATTTGCAATGTACATATTGGCAGTGTATCCAGAATTTTGAGCAGACATCACCCCAAAGATGGTGCTCAGATAGCGACACTGAGCAAGTACATGAAAAAAGACATTTGAGATTGTTAGAGAAAATAAAGAAATGTCTGAATGCTTATTGGAAACCTTATTAGTAGTAACTAAAAATTAAAAACAAGCATATAGCAAATATAAAAGAAACTCATATTGCTGTGCAGTGGAGCACCACGCAGCAGTAAAAAAGTATGAACTACTGATACGTGTTTCTACACTGTAGAATCTCAAGCTATTTTTTGCTGATGGAAAGAAACCAGACAAAATATACATGCTGTAGGATTCTTGTATATAAAACTTTAAAACATTTCAAAATACGTTAAAAGAGAGAAAGGTTTGTGGTTTTCTCAGATTGAACAAAAAGTGTGAAACTGAAATGACAAATGCAAACTTTTAGGAGTAACATGCATATTCTTTGACCTGGTTGTGGTTTGCATTTATGGGCAAATTCATTGTCAAAAACACCAGTTTAGTTTAACATGTACAGTGTTTTGTTCATCTGTTGTTAAACAGTAAAGATCCAAAATACTAGCCAGGCGTGGTGGTGTACACCTATAATTCCAGCACTCATGAGGCTAAGGCAGGAGGATTGTGAGTTCAAGATCAGCCTGGTCTACAAAGTAAGCTCAAGGCCAGCCTGAACTGCTTAGCGAGACCCTGTCTCAAAGACAGCAAAAAAAAAAAAAAAAAAAAAAAAAAAAAAAAAAAAAAAAAGATACATACATACTCTGCAGATAGATATACATACATACACACCTATGTATATGCACATAATATATATGTGCATATACATGCATGCACACAGCCATATATTTTAGGCAGGTTAAGTGCTTTTCTGTCTTAGGTTTGTGTTTGCACAAATTGGGAATGTAATAATCTTAAAAGGAGAGCAACATTCCTGAGAACAGGGCAAGATATCAGTCAGTGTTAGCTGAAGTTACTACCATGCATAATAATTTTTTAAGACCTTATCTGTTTGTTCGTTATACCTCTCTATTTTTCTACTTTTCTGTTTTTTTTTTTTTTCTTTTTGTAGGGTGTCTATTCACAGAAAAGAAACTGTGCTTCTCCAGGAACTACTTTCTAGCCTTCTATTCTTTTGTTGTGTTTTGAAGGTCTGATGCCTCTGGGAATGTAGCAAGAATGACTGAGTGAAGAAGCCTGAGAAGTGGCATGCTCAGGCCAGGAGGGGAGGTCCCTATGCTGTGCAAATTTCCAGCCTCCTCCACAGCTGAATGCCGCCCTCAGCATTTCTGCCTTGAAAGCCCTCTCTTGGAGGATGCTCACCCAGCTGCAAGAATTCACTGTGGGCTGAAATCTGGCAGATTAGATTTTAGGGTGGGAAAGTGATCTGAAAGTAGTATTTGTTCTTAAAATGACAAACAAGCATTGCAAGTCTCTGTTATTTTCTGTGTTCCAATTAAAATATTGAGAAGTTTACAGATCAGTTACAAGACCGTTAGCTCACCGAAAGGCAGATTTCCCTTGCTTCTTGTTCAGCTTGTAAAAGAAAATTGATTAAGCTGTAACTTTTAAAAATAAGTTCTTCTTTAAGTAAAAACACTACTATTATGGCTACTAGATGCCAAAGATGTATGTCTACTTGTTCTTTTTAACAGAGGAGAAAGTTGAACAAATCCTTTCACCTTTTTCATAAGTTGTATTGTTTGAGCAAAGATGAATAAAACCCTGTATCATTTTTACCACCAGATTTTTTTTTTTCTATAGAGAACAAAACTAAGGGTTGCTGGGTGCTGGTTGTCCCTCATCAGGTCTGCAATGACTTTACTCCTGATGCTTCTGTCATTCAAAGTGACATCCCAGTATTACATGTTTCCTTCAGACCCGAAGGATCTGTACATACACCCACTGCCATCCTAGTCATGTTTCCCCAACACTAAAGACACATCCAGTTATGCGATGGTGCTATTAATGCCCACATGTGCAATGAGAAAGAACTGCATTTGTGTCTCTGTGAGATCAAGCCACTGAGTTTGCAGAGCAGGAAATTGCTGCATATTCCTATCTGAAATCAAGAAGGCACTTGGAAGTGTCTGTTTTTATATTTTGATGTCGATGACCAGGTAGAGAAATGTTTTCTGATCGGTGTTATATGGATTTATGACTGTTTGAAAGGATTGGCCTGGTATCCAATAGTGAATTACCATTAAACTAGAGGAGTTCTGTACTAGTACGATTCTGGGTACTAGTCCCAGTTCTTTGGAAGGGATAAAATCTGTATGAAACTGAAATAACTTTATAAGAGAAGGTAACTGGGAAAAGAAATTTATACTAGAGTCTCTGTGACAGAAAATAATTAAAATGTGGGCTTGTACTCTCCTACTAGCCTTTAAAAAACATTTCATAATAACTAGAGAGTTGACTTAGCTACCATATTATATTCTTTTTTTTTTTTTTAAGATAGAGTTTGCTTAAGTAGCCTAGGCTGGCTTTGAACTTGAGATCCTCTTGCGTCAGCATCCTGAGTGCTGGTATTAGAAGACTGTGTCACCCTGGTCACATAGCAGTGATTTCTGTGAAGATTCAAAAGTTTCAGTAAAGTGATTGGAATCAAAGAAGAGATGTGCCTGCCTCCTGTGAACAGATGTGATCTAAAGTTGCCTCCGTAAGAGCGTATCTGATTTTCTGCATTCAATTCTGGATGGCATTTCTTGAGACTGCCAGGGTGATGATTTCTGACATTGATTTTAAGAACTGCATGGAAGATTTTGTAGGAAGATTTTGTTCCTTTCAAATTTCTGAAAGGTTTGCACAAGAAAAGGATTACATTACAGTTGATTCTGTTTTTCTGAGGCAAAATTTCAGGAGCAATGATGGAAGTTGTAGGGAATAGACTTTAGTTTAGTATAAGAAAACATTACATTTTGACAGAAATCTTTTGTAGGACTCAGTGTACTCTTTCAGAAGGTAGTGATTTTCTTCACAAAGAGAAAATT
The DNA here is from genome assembly GCA_004027595.1 of Dinomys branickii. Classification (NCBI taxonomy): domain Eukaryota; kingdom Metazoa; phylum Chordata; class Mammalia; order Rodentia; family Dinomyidae; genus Dinomys; species Dinomys branickii. The sequence goes on along the minus strand of PVLD010007655.1, from coordinate 63,868 downwards.
TACCCAGAGAGGACAGAAACACCACTGGTTCATTTAGATGACTTTCTCACTGCATGTCCTGCACATCACACCCTCACAAGGTATTCTGCATGATCCAGGCCTGGTTCATCCTGCTTTGGGAGACATGGGGAAACACATTTCCCTCATGCATGTTCATATGTATGTGTTCCCAGTGTACACCAGCATATTAGATGCTGAAAGTTCCACAATAAAGAAACTGGATTAAGTTTCCTTAACCCTGCATTTCTGAAATTTACTTGGACTCTAGGAATTTTCCACATATCTTGGAACAAATATACTTCAGAACACGCAGTAGAAAATGCACTTGTGAGAAGTGGACCTTGTGAACTTGATTGTGCTCTGCATATGTCTGAACACATTTCTGCAACTACACACAGGAGCGCATGCTGTGTGTGTGTGTATGTGTGTGTGTGTGTGTGTGTGAGTGTAGCAGACAGCGAATATCAAGGCTCGTGTATGTATAGGTGACGATTTTGAAAGCGTTTCCTAGAGGAATTGCAAATTGATGAATAAGCATGAGTAAGGAATCCTTTGAGAATCTTAACTTCCTCAAAAGCACCACAGTTTTCAACTTTTCCTCAGAAATGCTGGAAAGCCAATTCTGTTCACCACACATCAATGACCACTCATCAACAAAGAGCAAGGCTATGGCCCATAACATCTTTGTTCCCCTCCTTCCTCTGACGTGTAGGCAAACTGCCAGCTTCCTGGAAGTGGTACAGGAGGGCAGAAGGGAATATGAACGAATACAGGGTAATGGTTGAAGCACATCTTAAACGTCTGGTTTTATTTATCTGTAAGCACCATGCAGAGAATTTAATTAATGTGACTGAAAACAACCATGTGTGTGCTGAAACATTAGTAGTACCTTGTATGTGTGTGTGTGTGTGTGTGTGTGTGTGTGTGTGTTTGTGCGCGTGCACGCACTCCTTTCCCAGATGCTCTGTGCAGAGCCTGTTCTCCTAAGTATACCTTCAAGATTCAGTTATGCATCGGACAGCGGCATATATAGTTTCTCTTTCCCTTCTCTTAATTTCTGTGTTTCTTTGCCTGTAGTTTTCTAGATAGAAAACTACTACTTTGGCAAGGGTTGAGGACTGAGTCATGGACATGCCCTTACTCAAGTCTTCTGTAATTTGAAGCCAGTTTCTGAGGCAAATCCTCACGCAGCTGTGACTGGCAGCTTCTTTCCTTCTTAAAAGGCTACCTACCCTCATTCACACACACCTGCAAAGCTGTTATTTCTTGTTTCTCTAGAAAGTACCAGAGTTGGGAGGACATGTAAATAGGAGTTAGCAAGGGGAATTCCTTTCCTGTCTCTTACAAGACTATTTTTACTTAACTTATGAATATGAATATGATACTGACCCAGAAAAAACATTGCTTCCAGAATATGTTGCAGCTAATCTCCAGCTGTTGTCCCTAGAGTCTAGGCAGGTGTTATAAGTCATCTATTCTGATAACTTCATCCAGGAGAATAGTGTATTTTGTGCAAATAGGGCATATACTTCAATACTGGTAGCCAACGAGGTCAGAAGCGATAGCTTCAAAATAGGCTAAACAGGGTAAGTTTAATTTTTGTAGCCAGTGACGTCAATCTTCAATGTAAACTTTCTCTTGATTTTTTTAAGATTTACTTTGTTATCCATTTCATAGTCCTTCAGTAAGATAACAGGTAGAAAGTATATCTGGGGGCTGGGGATATAGCTCAGTGGAATAAGCGCTTGCCTAGCAAGCGCAGGGTCCTGAGTTCAATCCCCAGTACCGCAAAAAAAAAAAAAAAAAAAAGTATATCTGCCATAACTTCATTAATTCCTATCAATTTCAGATATTTGATTAGTTTAATCCTATCTATGTCCGATAACACCTTTTTTGTTGTTTTTTGAGACAGGGTCTCCCTACATAGATCAGACTGGCTTTGAACTCACTCTATACACCAGGCTAGCCCTGAACCTGGGGTGAGCCTTTCACCTTAGCTTTCTGAGTCCTGGGATTATAAGCATACGTGACCATGCCCAGCAATAATACCTTTTATTGAGGGAAAATCCCTTTAAAACATTTTTATGTGTTTATGTCCCATTATTTTTAGGATAAATTCTTACCGATGGCATGGTGTTCAGTCATTTCTTTTCAATATTTTATTAGGTCAGACTATTCCAGCAGTAGTGTCCAGGACTATAGGGACAGACATCTGAAATGTGAGGGCTTCCGGGTTCTGATCCTGTCACCACCATCACCGTCATCTCATCATCTCCCATGAGTTTATTTGGCCAGAAGAGCAGAATTTGGCAGCATGATGTTGGAGTAGACTGTTCTTCCTATTTCCATCCTCCACATAATTGAATCCTTATTGTATAGGTCACAGAAGTAAAGGAATTATGTTGATCTTTATCCATTTTCAGTTTAGTGTGGGTAACTTATACTATTTTAAAAATAAATACATCTTGCATCAGGCAGGGTTCAACCACAAAGCAATAGAAATGTGTATATGATAAAAGATTTATTGCAGTGAAATGGCTTCCATGATTGTAGGGATGGCTTGGCAACTTCTCAGTTCCTTAGAGAAGGCCAGATCGAATTCATGGTCATGAGCTGTAACATCTGCCCAAAGGAGGAAGCTCCTTTTCATGAGGGAAGAAAAAATTCTCTTCTTTAAGACCCTTTATCTCTGTTCCTCCGGCCTTCTGACTGATTGAATCAGTCCCACCCATATCATCTAGGATGATGTCCCTTACTTAAAAGCAGTTACTTATATATTTAAATTTTTCTACAAAATATCTTCCCAGCAACAGCCCGGTTAGTAGTTGAATGGGGACTGTGGTCTAGCTAAGCTGACCGATAAAACTGCACGTCGTACGTCTGTAGTTAGGTGCTGCTTTCTCTCTCTTGCCTTAATTACTAGTAGGATATGTGAAGGCATTTTTAAAAAGAGTAGAGGGAAGGAAGAAAATCCAATAAGTAGAAATTCAGACTAACGGGAAAAGGAACATTACGATGTTTTTAGATGTCTTTTTTTTGTTGTTACAGTGAAAGCTGTGTTTTTCTTTACCGAGGGAAATGAAAGTCTAGAGATTTTAGAATAGAGGAAACCCAGCTCTGAAGTGTAAAAGCCTAATGATATGGATTTTCTCAACATTTAGAAATAAATCCAAGATCCTCACATCATCCAGCAATGCCTTGGATTAACCGAGCTTTGCTTCTCATCAAGCCTGCCTCCAATTTACCAGGGCCTAGACAATCCTGCACACTTTCCTGTTCCTCAGAGATACAAAGGGGCTTCACAGTTGCTGTTTTCTTTGCCTAGAATGCCTTCCTGGGTCCCCTTTCCTGGCCTTGTGATTGAGTTCCCAGCCCAAAAGTGACCTCCTCAGAGAGGTATTCCTGGGTAACCTACCTAAAGGAGTTCCCTCCTCCCCCGGTTACTCTATCCCACTGTTCAATTTTACTTTCTGTGGTGAAAAGATATATCAGTAGTAATCTTAATTATTTTTCATTTTTTCTTAATACTGGCCTACATCTTTGTGAACAGAGATTCTCTTTTACTCGTAACGATGAGAACCTTACCTGACAGGAATAGGGGTGAACTCCACATCTGTAGTACGAATGCCTGTGTCCCGATTCATGTTCCAGATCTGATCACTCACTCACTCCCTTGTGACTTCTGTGTTTCCTCTTAACATTTTATTCAGGTATGTGCACTTGATCGTAACCTACCTTACGTATTATTTTTGGAAGTTGCTGTTGTATGCACGATTGATAAATGTGTGATTTTGCAGAGTTACTCAAGTGTCCCTGGTGAGGAGTTTCAGGCTCGTCCTGAGTGGAATATAACATAGCAAGGTCTTTGAATTCTTACTGGGACCCCAGGGGAGGCGAATGTGAGAGCCTTACTTTGTGTGCAGTCCGCGCTAGCAGGGGGTGTGGCAGCTGTGAGGGAATTGGGAGCCGAGGAAATGTGCCTTGGCAGTAAGTTTCTGTATCATTCCACCACGCTGATTTCTCTGCACTGTAAAATTTCTCCCATTTGGCATCTGGTTCAGCTGAAACTAATGTCATATGTTAGGATTCTGAAGTGTGGTGAGGAGGCAGTGAGCATCTGGGGAATGATTTCTACACTGTCAAGGGCTGGGAAAGTACTGGATGGTGATTTTCAAAGTATCTGGAGAGTTGGGGTGGCATCTATTTACTCCCTCGTTTGGGCTTGCTTCATATTATTTACAAATGCTTCTTTAAAATTGCTTATGTTTTAACAGATATGTGATATGTAAATTACAAGTAAAGTGAATATAACAAATTTGCTTTCATGTTATGCTTACATGCAACTTACACGTTAATGCCTGATGAGCAAATGAGAAGTATATTTCTCTTGTTTCTTTTGGTTTGATTCCTTTTCGGGAATTCAGTCAAATATCATTTCAGAACTCTTAGTTCAGGAACGGAAATTGGTTTTTAGGGCAGATTTTTTTGAGAAAATTTGCTATAAAATATTGAAGGCTATATAGTAATTTCAAAGATTGAGTATCACCACGAGCAGACATTTTATGAAAAAAGTTACACTCTTTCAAATTTCTTGTCCTGCTGTCTTTTGGGAAGGACATAAACTCACATAGGTCATTCAGGCAGGCTGACAGCAGTTTCTAGTGAATTAATGATTATGTCTTCTCTAGGGCTTTTTGAAATGGGCACACACTGAATAGATCTCCAGATCCTACTATGACAATCATAAAAGGATGCATGATAAGGCAGGCAATAGATATCCGCATAATTAACCTTAGAAGAGGCATTGATGTTTCCTAAGAAGTAATTATCAAAGAATAATACTTACAATTTATTATTACTTTTCTGCAAGTATGAGTGCTCTAGTTTCCCTGTGACTGTTTCCCCCAGTGTCTTTTGCTTTAGTAAGTCATTCTTACAATGTCAGATGCTTTATTTCTGTTCCGCTCCACCGAGGCCACCTATGTTCTTTTCTTTACATGATGAAATAATTCAATGACTGAATCTTGTCTCTTTCTAGGAACATTTTATAGGATGTGGACAGAGGCAGACAAATGGTGGTTATGTACATGAACTTTTAAAATGTTTGAGTGATCGACTGACTGACTTTTCTCATTGCTGGGACACAGTACCTAACACCCACAAGTTAAAGGGAGAAAGGTTTGTTTTGGCTCACGGTTTGTAGAGGTTTCAGTCCCTAGTCAGCTGGCTCCAAGGCAGGGCAGAGTGGCACAGGGGTGTGGCAGAAGGAAAACAGTCCATGGCAGGGCCTTCCATCTTCTCCTTTATATTCTGTCTATGCTACAAGCCTACTGGTAAGTACCATCCCCACCCAGCATGGCCTTGCCTGTTATTTACGTGCAGAACTATGCTAAACAATCAGTAGACTTAGTTATCGTGCACACATGATTTAGCCACCTCCCTGAAACCCCACCTATCTGTGCACAAGGCTTTGGGGTGACATGTAGACACAAGCCATAACATTGACCTCGATCTGTAGTTAGTGGGTTTTCCAACTTTCATAAATTACAAAAAAGGTGTCTTTTCTAATTGAAGTGGATTAGTCATTACAAACCTAGACCAGGAAAAAGTCACTTTGCAAATAGAGTTCCAAATTGTAGCATGTTATTTGTACCAGTGTTTGGCCAGAAAGAAAAAGAGTGTCAGCAAGTGACAATTCTCCAGATGTTCTGACTTAGTGATGAGAGAACACCTTGAATTATGTGAGCAGAGGTGTGTCCTGGTCCTACATTATACAAGAAGCATAAGTTCTAGTACTTTGTCAATGAAGTTGTGAAAATATAACCTTAAAGAGGGAGAACATGGGGACATAAAAGCTGTCATCAGGTTCTAGATATCTGCAAAGGAGAAGTAAATTGGACTTTTTAGATAAAGCAGGAGACGTCAGAAACCATAGAAATGGGAGTATTTCATGGGTTATACTGCAAAAGAGTCAAATCCAATCCAATGGATAGTGAGTTTCTTATCCCTAAATAATTGCACACAAAGTCTGGACAACCTGAGGCATTACACATGCAAACATACGTGAAAGGGTTGTGTAAAGTTCTTAAAAGGGACAGATTTGTTTTAAATTTACTGCACCTCCAGGGATTGCTATTTACTAAATACTAAATGTAAGATATAGTCTGGGAAATTAAGAACAAAGTGTCTGCATATGCTGTGTCCTAGTTAAACTTCAGATGAGCCAAAAAGGATCATAGAGACTTGGTGTTTTGCCCTGTAGTTGATAAAGCTGGGATTCAACTCTAGTCTTTGTTACATTTAGAGCTTAGTTTGTTTTTATTTCTGTTTTTACCGCTTTCCTTCAAAATGCGTTTGCTGCCTTGGCAGCAGCATGAATTGGAGGCCCATTCCCCCTTCCTGCGGTTGTTGGGGAGCCAAAGTGAGAGTGAGTGAAGCAGAAAGAGCACACTTAGCCTGCAGCCCTGATTCTGATGGTAAACTCCAGAGCCGCGAACAAACCTCGTTTCACCGCCTCCGTCCCTGAGCTGGATTGTCCCCATGAGAAGCAGTACACCTCTCTGCTGCCTTCCAGCTCATGCACTGTGTCATCCTGAAACTCAAGGCATCTCCTTCTCTGACCCCAGGGGGACCCAGTAGGCGTGTGGGCTCAAGGTGCATCGTTCTTTTCCTCGTTATTTAGAGAGACTACGCAGAGATCTTCGGTAATTAACTAGAAATGTGAAAAATGTAATGCTGCGTCTTACACTCTGCTGTATCAGTTTATCTATCACACTGATAACATAAAGATGGCTTTTGTATATGTTACCTTCCTTCTGTGGCCAATCACTTTCCTACACTTATTTTCTCGCCATAACTCACTAAGGGGACATGCATCTTATTTGAGTTTATCTCAGGAGACTTCTTTAAAACGGGGAGATCTATCTGACTTAATTCCCAACATTAAAATTGATTAGGCCAACTGTCCTGCTCTGCTTTTCTAGCAAAGCATTCTTTTACAGTAAAAAGCAAACATAAGTGCTCACCAATTTTCACCAACACAGAGCGCTCTGGAGACTGATTTTGACCGTCTTCTGCCTCTTGTTTCCAAGAACAGTCAGCATGCTGGAGTCCCACTTACCCTTAAAAGGGAACTGTAACTAAGTCAGTGGCATATAGGAACTGTTCCTTTGAATCCAGGCCAAATGTTTCATGGAGAAATTTGAAATGGTGCAAAGTAGAAAATTCCGTACTTTTTCCATAGGGCTGTTCTGCAGGAAGAAGCTGGGCTAATGTTTAAAACCTTTTCTTACAAAAGTAGTTAATTTATTATATTGCTATATAGCTTCAGGGCTTATGGGATACTTTCATATACTTTGATATATCCCACATTGCTCCTCTGAGACAGATAGTCAGAATACAAATATGTTCCGTACAATCAATAATAACCTTCTTGTAATTTTCTGACCAAGGACACACAGAATACACAAAAGTTTTTGGAACCACATTATATAGTTCCTAATACTATACTTTTCCTGCTAATGCTACACATTTCATGAATACTTCATACTTTAACAAATCTTGTAGACTGAATCAGTTAATCACAAAGCATGCAATATGGCAAAGCTACCCCTCCCCTACAGCCTCCAACACAATTCAGAATTTCAGGTTCCTTTTTGTTTCTATTAAGTTAGTTGCACATCAGAGATCTAAATCCAGATAAATCTTCAAAAAATAAATACTGTAACTTTTTTCTTTCCCCCTGCACATACCTTGGTATTAATAGTGGTGGACAATGAAAATGTTTAGAGCTGCTGTATTGTATACACTTGTGGCTCTAAACTGAAAGAACAAACAGGGCATATGGAGTGAAATTTTCAAGAACTGAATTTCCCATGACCATGAATTTTTAAGTTCTGTTTACAGTATTGCTTTCCACTTAAAAACTGAGATTTGTCCTTATGGACAAAACCAGCAGAGTGTCTGTCTGTGTGCCCTTGTGGACTACAGAAAACCAATTAATTATCAATTGGGAGAGATTATTTAATTTAGATTTCTAACATGTTAGCTAAGGGTCAACAATGACCAGACCAGATGTTGAGCTATTGACCTAGGTCTTTGGGGCCTTTTAGGTTGCAGAATAATTAGTACTGCCTTTAAGAGTTTGCAAATCAGATGGAAACATTTAAGCAGACTCTGACTGAAGAGCTAGTTTGCATTCTGTAATTTCCCAGTGCAAAAGCCAGCTGTGCGTCTCTCAGGACCTTCTTCCTGGACTGGGATTTTAAGCATTGTGCTGAGGAGGCATGAAAGTTTTCTTCTCTTTCCTTCTGCCAGTTTTGTGAAAATTGCTCTTTGTAATCTTATAGGAAACAGGATATGTAAACAATAAATGAAGAACTTGTGTTAAGCACAGATTTAACTGCTTACTTAGCGGTCATGCACTCTATCCCAAGGCACTTAATTTACAACTCTGACATACCAGTTTGGGAGGAGATCTTCATTAAATATTTGTTGAGCATTTTGCATGTCAACTAGCTCAGCTTTTACACAGAGTATAAACTAGAAATGTAGCAGCTCTATTGGGAAGTTGAGTCGCTTTCCATGGACAGTGATGCCATTTGTGTTAAGCTAGTGTCTCTTTATGTGAAGGCAAAAAAGCAGAATGTGTGCATGAATCAAAGTAAGGCCATCACTACCCCTGAACAGACATACGGCTCACGTTTCTAATCATAAAGACAAACACTTTGCCCTCACAGGTGATGAGTAAGAGGGTTTCTTTTTTTTTAATTTTAAAGACAAAAGAATGGAAACAAATCAACAACCAAGCAGCCATAAACCAGAATAATGCAAAAACAATAAAGGAAATACAAAATTATAGGGAAGATAGTAGGAAATTAGCAATGGTTGCTGCATTATGTGATGTTATCTTCACATTTCTTAGTCAGTTATGCAAATAAAGGCATGTACGATTAATCAATTTTCTCCTCCCTCATCTTCGTTGTTCTCTCACCCAATCAGTCGTCTTCCCTCTTATAATAACTGTACTTTTTGGTTTTATTCATTCCCTCGGGCTCTCCAATTGGGAAGACACGTGGCTGCTTCAAATTATGCTACAACAATTATGTGTGCACACAAATTACTATGGCACTAGGTGGAAAAGCACCCAACCTCAGTGATGATACATAGACAGGGATCCAGGCACACTGTGATCAGCACCCCACTGACAAGCCCCCAAGGCCTCAGGGGTTCACTTGGGTCTGAGGGGTCACCCCTTTGTACCGCCATGCTATGCCCCTGTGCAGCACGCCCAGGGGCCTGTTCAAGTACACAGGGTCACCTTTGTGCACCTTGGGGCTCTGCCCTGTTGCTGTGTGCCTGGGGGCCTGGTCCAGGTCCTCAGGATTTTCATGTAGCCTACAGGGAACCCCCTTACCCCCACAGGCTACTGTGCTTCCTGTCTAGGCTCCTGGCGTCCCCTCTTAGGCCACCAGTGTCTCCCTGCAGGTCGCCTATGACTCTTTGGATGCTATCCCTGACCAGCTGGAGGACCAGGTCTGCACCTTACTTCCAGGTCTTTACCTCCTCCCACCTCCTGTTCTTCAGTGCTGCCGCTCCCTCCCCTTACACAGCTGGTCTTTGGGTGCACTTACGATGCTGGGCACAAGTGGCATGAGGTCTCCCCCACCCGTGCTCACTAAGGTAGTCCAGGGTGGGTACTAAGTTTAGTTATTAGTTCTAGGAAACAACTGGAGGAGTTTCTCTGTTCTGTGTAGCGTATGCTGTCATCTCTTGGTCTCCAGGACTGCTGCTTTTCGTATAATTTGTTGCTAAGGGTTCATACAAGGTTCATATATGCAAGCAGTATGAAGACCCTCTTGATGCTCACATTAGTAGTTTAGAGTGGGTCCTGAAGCCTGTGGACTCAGCCCATTGCTGTTGGGAGCACATGTTGGGCATGAGGGGTGCCAAGTCTCAAGGTGCTCACAGAGGGAGTTCAGGGTGGCCACTGGAGCCCAGTAACTCAGCTCGTGTTTCCTGCTTGGTGTTGGAGTAAGAAGGGTGCGGGGCTTTCTGGCCCACCTCCATCTGCACCTCACTCTTACTGTTGTGCTCTGGTTCCCATTTGTTTGTTGGCTGGATCCCCAGGTATTGCCGTGACCCTAGGTTCACTGCTGCTGCTCTCTGCTGGTAGTTGCTCTCGCAGGGGAAAGGTAGCAAGCCACAGCCTCGGGACAGGCACAGAGCTGGGTGTGGCAGACTGGTTGCTTTGTCTCCGCCTTGCCTCAAGGCCCTTATTAGAGCGGGTAGCCGCAGAGTGGGCATTCTGCTTTAGTGGCTGTTGTACCTTTTCATCATTATGCTGTGTTCAACAACCCCTCCCAACTGCCAATTCTTTTCCGAGCTGCACTTTCTCCAGTCCAGTTTTCAACCAGCTTTCAGAACTCTGCTCTCCTGTGGCCAAGTCAGGAGACTCCCACAAGCACAGACTTCTGAAGCTGAAGCTGTGAGTGTAGAAATGAGGATGTGTATGGAGTGGTGACTCCATCTTTCCCTTCCTCCTCTTCCTGTAATTGCGTCATGGCGGTTGCAAAAGCTTTTCCTCAGGGAGGGATCTTGTTTGCTCTTTCTGAGGGCTTCAATTCTCATTTCAATCCTTTCTGGGATCAGGGGACCTGCTTCTCTCCTTCCTGTCTTTCTCATTTTGCTATATTCCAGTGTCTGGATGGTGATCGAGGTTTTCTTTAGTGATATAGCTGGTGTCCTTAGGTAAGAAGTCAAATCAGATTTTCGGTCCCAATAAATGATAGTGCACTTGGGTATTGACTTGGATGGAGCAGATTGCTGTTCCAGATTTATTCTGCAGGTGGCAGATCCATCTTCATTTGTTGGCATCCTCTCTTCAGAGCCTCAGGCAGACCTCTGTGTGAGGACTAAAGGAGTATTGCAACAGTTTATAGACCCAATAAAAACTACTTTAACGTCTGGAGGAGCTTTGCAAACATCTCCATCCCAGATCCTGCAAAATCCTCCTGGAATCGTGATTGTCAAATGGGCAATTGTAGTCTCCTGCATGTCACTTCGTAGAGCATGCCGCCAAGCTCTGTGGACCCGATTCTATGAACATCATGACACACATACTGAATTATTGCATGGAAAAAGATTAAAAGGCTGAATATCCCTTTACAGTAACTAAGGAAACTATCACCACTTACTCTTATTTCTGTATAGTCCAGGAAGTTTTCATTTTGCTTTTCATTCTGAAATATGCAATAATCATTTTAGGAATGAGTGTCATATAAAGAAAAGAAAGGAACACCGCTCTAACTCACATGTTTATTCATCCCTCTTAACCAACATTTGTTGAACATCTACAGAGTCTCCTAAGCTCTATGGGAAAACAAGAATGAATCAGTCCCATTTCTGCCCTTACAGACTTCATGATCTACATTGAAAATCAACTCCCCTGCATTGATTCTCTCCTCCTGCTGGCACAGACTTTCGAGATTCCACCACTGACCTTTGGGCCTTTCCAGCACAGATCCGTAAAACAGACCTGCATGAGATATTTTTATGGGCTCTAGGCCTCCAGGTGGACTCATGGGAGGCATTGTTGTGAGTCCTAGGTCTTCAGCTTGACTCATGCAAGACATTTTCATGGGATCCAGACCCTCAGCTGGATTCCTTGGTCTTAGTGTGTGGACAGATTTCCTGCACTCCCTTGTATATCATTCTTTGGGTGACTACTATAAATAATCATATAAAATATGTGTCCTGTGTTCTGTTGTTCTCCTTGCAAAATATCCGCCAAACCAACACACCTCTTTACCTGTGTATCTCCTTTCCCAGTATAGTTCTCAGTATACACTGTATCCCTAACAAATATTTTAAAAATGAATGAATCATATGATGGTTTGGCACTAAAACTCTATAAGAAATTTGGCTAGTAATTTAGTATCTCTGAGGCCTCTTTCTTTTTCTGTAAGGATAGGCAGTATGTGCTTTATCTCCTGAGGTTATATTACAGGTCATTGAATTAACTCTTACAAGCTGTGAAGTAATGTGCCTGTGTACAGAATAACTCCTTAAAACTGAACATGTGCTGTCATTGACCTTGGTGTTGACTCTTCACTGTGGTTGGTAAAATTGTCTGAGGGATTCTTTGGAGACTTACTATTAGCAGAGAACTCAACTACCATACACCACCCCAAATTTCCTCCTTTATAGCACATACGTATTAAACAAGAATGTTTAGAATCAAGTCCACTGAAACACATCAAGTGTAGCTTAGTCTTTAAAACTTTAAACCTCTGTCTTGCCCATAAAATGTGAATTATTAGAGCATATGGTTCCACTTGGGGTATGATAAATACTCAGCATTTTAGGAAGGAAACTGTAAGGTATATTTCTGGCTTGTCTTGAGAAAGAAAGAAATGGCCTATGGAGTCGTTTCCATCTTTGGTTTCAGTGCTTAATGCATCCTAGAGGAACAACTTTCTTTAAGTTATAATGCCAGTTTCTATTTCTATTTCTTCCCTGGGGTTTTAGGCAGAATGTGAACAGCAAAATCGGCTTCTATTTTCGATGACCTTTTTTTCTTTCTGGCATTCCCCTCTGTGTTTTTCCCAATCTTTGTCTGCAGTTAGTTCTGTTCATGTCTGGGATTTTAACTGGGGGCACACAGGGAGTTATTTGGGTACTTAGTATAGAGCTAAATGTTTGGAGGAAGAGCAGATGCTCAGGAGACCAGGTGAGACCTCAGCAGTTCTTGTGCATGTGGATTCTGTACCTCGCACCGTGTTGTTCAATTCCTGTACCCAGGATGTTGAAGGCCAGCAAGGGCTCCTGGCATATGATAGATCTGGGCATGTTCCATGGTTAGGCACAGTGAGGAAGAATTTGGTGAGACAGTTTGAGTGGAAGTCATCTAAGGTTTCTTGCATTTTTCTCTTGGATTTTGCTTTATCACAGTACCAAATGCTAATTCAGTTTTATTTTTATTTGCTAAAAATATAGCTTGCATTAACAATGTGACTAGATTGTTACTACCTCTTGGAGATCAGAGAAGAAGCATGAATTTAATACAGACTGGGAAATGGTTTCGTTATGAAAATAAGTGGTAAGAATAACTTCTACCTAATATTATTTAAGCCCACATGTTGATTGCTGTGTAGAAAGAAATCACCAGATTATTTTCTAAAAGTTGTAGTTTCATTTAACAAGCATTGAATTTCAGCGATATATGACAAAGGAGAGACAAAAACATGAACATTGTCTCCGTAGTTAGATTGCTTATGAATTGCTTTTGACAAAATGAGTTGCCACACAATCATAATTTGTATTCTAAATTATTCACATATATCAGTAATTCTAAATAATCTTAAAAAGCATGCTTGAACTGGGGCAGTAGTTCGGAGAAGAGAATTTTCCTAGCATGCAGGAGACCAGACTTTAGTCACCAGCAAAACACACACACACACACACACACACACACACACACACACACAATCACTATAGGAAAAAAGCAATACAATATAAATAGTGTACACATGTGTAAGATATTGAACTATTGAAACAGGAGAAAATTAACAGGTAATTACTAAATCTATACATTTACTAAAATTACAATATCTTATTTTTTTCTGCAGACTCTAGCATAACAGTTCTGTGGAGTTCATAGTCTTATTGAGGCTTAGAATATCTATGCATATCATAAAATTACAATGGAAAAGGTGTTGATTTATAAGTTGCCTTTACTTTTAGCAAAAGAATGTTTAGAAACCAGGTCCTAAAATTGGGTTTAAAGGCTTAGATGACAGGTTTTAGTTCTCTGCTTTGAAGTTTTGTGTTCTCACCTACTGTTTATATATGAAACAGGTTCAGAGACAAATAAGATGGGCTATGTTATTGCCATAATAAACCATGAAAGATTTGCAAACATTCAGATTAGTACAATTGTTGGGCTGTGTGGTTCTGTCAATCCATGATGCTTTGATAGCACAAATTTATTTTATTTTTTTATTATTTTTTTTATTTTAGAAACATAAAAGTACAAAAACATATTGACAAACAGACACCAATTATCATAAAAAATAGTACAATCACAACTAATCTATAGACAAGGTGATATGGTCTCAACAGTGGTTATTGCTTTATCCATTGATATCTTCGAATTGTAAATGTATGGACCCATATACAGACATGCAAATTTAGTCAGACAGTTAA
>PVLD010007655.1:0-49563 GCA_004027595.1 Dinomys branickii | reverse complement strand
GCAACAACATCAACAACAACAACAAAAAAAACACAGCTTGTTGCTGCTTTACATATTGATATCTTCGAAGTGTGTATTTTATTATTAATTAAATATATTCATATGTTGGCAGTGTTGCCAACTTAGTTTTTTAAAGAATGACTGCTCAGCTTTGTCATGGCTCAGAGGCCCCCATTGCTGAATGAAGCAATGTAGTGATCTGCAGTTCACAGCTGCTGCCAGCTCTGCCTCACTGTGGATGGGGAGAGATCATGACTCAGGGAACTACAGGGGGTGCCCCTGCGCTGTGCTAGGTGCTATGGAGGGATGCTCCAGGAACTAATTTTGTTTTCTTTGTATTAATTCAGATGTAGCTTGGGTGTGAGACTGAAGATGAAAATAGACAGAATACCTAATGTGATTTGAAATAAGATTAACACTTAAATACAGGGCTTTGCCATTATGCACTCTTAAACCGGTGATACTCTCTGTAAGAGTCAATTTTATTGACTCAAAAAATGTTTACCGAATGAGAATGATCTCTTGAGATTATGCTGAGTGTGAAATAATGGTATCTGTGGGTTTAGCTTGTCAATTATAAAGGGCTATGCCAATGTAAATATTATTAATCATTAGGAAAGAGTCATTTGAAGAGAATTCCGAGGTGAAAAATAAGGTATGCTTGGACTTCCTTATGATGGGATTTCACCGCTATTTATTTTTATCCAAACATGTATCCATATGTACTACTTATTTGTCTGAAGACACAAAAAATATGTGGAATGAACCATTAAGAAAATATTTCTCAATAAAAATTTAGGAAACAGTGTGGACACAGAAGCAGGGCTTTGCCATGGAACAAAGTGAATATTAGGAAGGATGCATCCCACTGACAGTTTCCTAGGATTTTTCACTGCAGTGTACTTTGCTTCATTGGAGTTAAACTGTTTGACAATTTAGTGTATAACCTGTTTGTGATTCTAATTCTCTTCCTCTCTCTAAATCTCTCTGTTAATTATTGGCACATGCTAAGGGCGAAAGTCAAGTTAGACATCAAAACATGAGAGCTGAGTTTCATTTAGATCCCTCAAGCTCTTTCAAATTCCACAGATGGTTCTAGGCTTTTAGCCTTTGTTTTAATGGCATCAGCTTCCTGTTATACATAGTGCAACACCCCCAGCCTTCTGTCCTTTAAGGCAAATAAAAGCAAAGGGCATAACAACAATATCACTAGAATAGCTGAAGTGATGGAGAATCGCTATAGAGGTCATTGTTAAAGTCAGCCATGGTGGTACCAATCTGCAATCCCACATTATTTAGAGAGAATGCGACAGAAAAATTACAAGGGAAAGTCCCACCTGGGCAATTTAACAAGACTCTATGTCAAAATAGAAAGGAAAGAAGGAAGGGAGGGAGGGAGTAAGGGGAAGGAGGGAGAAAGAGTGGGAGGGAGGGAGGAAAGAAGGAAGGAAAGCAAGCAAGAAAGAAAGAAAAGAAAGAAAAAGAGGAGAAAAGAAAGGAGAGAAGAAAAAAAGAAAGAAAAGAAAAATGGAAAAAGCAGAAAGCCAAGCTGCAAATAAAGATGAGCTGTAGGTGCACCTGGGTTCTTGGGGGGGGAGTAGAGAGAGAGAGAGAGAGAGACAGAGAGAGAGAGAGAGAGAGAGAGACAGAGAGAGAGAGAGAGAGACAGAGAGAGAGAGAGACAGAGAGAGAGAGAGAGAGAAGAGAGAGATTGAGAAAGAGAAAATTAAAGGAGAAGGAAAAAGAGAAAGTCTTTAGACATCTAGCGAAGCTTTCAGTACAGATAATGTTCTTGCTCTAGTAGGGCTCTTAAATCTTTAAGGATTTAAACTTTTAAATATCTCTTTAATGGGCTTTATGTCCATATAACATTTTAATAGAACTCGTGTGGACTGAGTAGATCGCTAAGCCCGAGGAGCTGGCTTGGGTGGCAAGGATCCTCACCCGCATTTGATGTGTAGTAAACCACAGATGTGCAAATATTTCCCCTACAGTAATACAACAAGTAATGTGGGAGGGAAAGTTAAAATGTTTATTTCCTGATGCAAATTCTTCATTTTACCAACTATTTCTCATTGTCAAAGAAGCAAACCAAAAACAGTGAAAAACAGTCATTTGTCTAGATCTTTTCAAACACTTTAATTTTGTTTTAAAGTTATAACCATTCAATTTGACTTTTGTTGTATAGATCTATTACTTTGGACAAATGCGTAGTCATGTAATAACCACACAGAAATTAAGAGAGCAGTTTCATCACCTTAAAAAAATTCCCTCAGGATGCCCTTTAAAATCAACTGTTTTTTCCTTTTCATTCCCTGGCAGCTACTGATCTGTTCTTTTCTAAAGCTTACCTGTGCGAAAGTCTGTAAGTGCACTCAACCAGAGTGAAACCTTTTGAGTCTGGCTTCTTCCTGATTTCAAATACTTTATGCAGATGATTAGAATCATATGGAGACTATATAGTTATGTCCCCGTATTTCTAATTTATATTTGAACTGTGCAGTTCCTAAAAACCTCTATGTTCTTGTGATCATCGTAAAACCAAATGTGCAATTGTAATTCTGCTGCAAGGCTGTACTTCTTAGGTCTAGAAGGAGTACTGCCTCTGAACAACACAGGTCCCTCTCACACTTGCTCTAGTGCAGTCTTCATTAATAAATCTGACTTTTGTTGTGTTTATGAAACATTACTATGATATGTAGTTATGTATTATATAGTTTAGATTATGTAGTTTAGCTATCTCTTTAACTAGTCGCGTAACATTGCTCTTAAAGGAAATCTGTACAAATATGTAGATTCTTTTTAATCATATTGTGACTTATCTTGCCATGTTAGGAAAATAAATATTTTCAGAGAATATTATTTTTTAATTTCATTGCAGAAAGTATTTTGTAATGAGAGTGACCTTGTAGAAAAACACATGTTGGACAATAACCGTATTTACAGAAGCAAAACAACATTAGCTTCTGTGGCATCTAAGGAACCATTATATGTAAATTTGTACATTAAATGTTTGACAATAAGATCAAAAGTACTGAGAAGGAGAAAATCTCTTCATGTTGCATGACAGCAATAGTGCATTTCTGGTTGGAAAATTAAACAATGGGGGATTTGAGGCTAGCTGTGCCTCTATGGTCTCACTAATGCTTAAACCATGGGCAATAAAGAGGCAAGAAAATCAGGTACAGGTAACTTGATAATAGTCTTTCTTCCTTGGGGACTTTAGAGCCAAGTGTGTAGGATCAGCCACATCCAAATGGCAAGGACTGAGGAAGGAATGGTCTCCAGATAAAAGTGAGAACGTTACCACCCAAGCAAGACAGGCTCAGTTAAATCATACCTATAAAGAAAGACAAAGCACTCTACCTTGGGCATCTGTTGACGGTTTACATTGTAGACAGTGTTTGTGAAAGGAAATAATGAAGCTTCAAACTCTGATCTTCCCAATGCAAAGCTCAGAATTTACCTGTGACTGTACTTATCTGCCCAGGTCACTGTGCAGTTTATTCCATGTGTTGAAGCAGCCTGCTTGTCGGCTTTTTCAGTGCGGGCTTTTCTCCTTCTTATTTCCTCTTCCTCCTTCTTGGGCTGTTATTTTAACACTGGATTTTTACTCTGAGTTTCATCAGACTAAATCTTATAAATTTGTGGAACTGAATAGAATCTAGAAAATCCCTTGCCTCTTAATGGAATCCACTGAAAAATTTTTAACAACTAGAAAATACAGAATGATGGAAAGAGCACAAAGAGAACAAAACAAAGAATGCAAATGAGAAATGTGGGAAATGATCCATTGACAGCTTCTCTGCATACGATATTTAAATTCTTGTCCAATTCCACTAACGCACTCTGAGATGTAATTTAGAAGCTTTCTTATCTAAAAAAGTGGAATTTTTAAAAAATCATTTTGGCTATATTTTGTTAAAATGCTCTCACATTTTTAGTAACAGGCAATATTTTACTTTGGCGTTGGATTTGCTCAATTAATCACTTCTACATAATGCCTCTGCTTGACACACAGATATGATGGTGCTGTTGATAGAGTTTTATATTGTTCTATGTAACTAAGAGGTTTACATTAGTACTCCTTTCATTTAAAAATATTAATTCTCTTATATATTGAAAAATGGTTAAGTGCCTATTCCAACATTTTGCAACTCTCTTTTCTCTCTCTCTCTCTCCTACACACACACAAACACACACACACACACACATACACAAATATGCACATTCTTTTTCTTGTCAGGTGTCGTGGAGGCTGCTTGTTTACTTTAATAGTGAAAGAAAACCAGCCCATATGAACACATAACAATATACATTCATGTATATAGTGGAAGTTTATAATTTTTTAATATCTAGTGTAGTTGAGCTAGATTTTTTCCCCAAGAAAAGCTCTATAGTTTATATTTGTTGATAATATTAAAAATTTGTATTATGCTTTCTTTTTTGTATTCAGTCAGATAAGGCTTTTAAAAATATTTTAAGAATATATTGGGTAGATGTGGAGAAATCTTGAAATAATAAAACAGAAAATAACTTTCATAAATTTATAACATTAAGAGAAACAGTGCTATGGGTGCATTGACTTTCTGTCATATTACTGGAGAGAAATGTTATTTCTTTAGGTCTGTCCAATATATCTTCAAAATAAATGCTAAAAGAATAAAGCACATGATGAAAATGAAATTAACATCCATACTGCACTACTAACTACACTTACTCAGACTTTACTAGTTTTGTACTATTCTCATCTTTCTGATCCAGAATCATTTAAGATCCCACATTATATTTCAGTTTGAGTTTCCTTGATCTCCTCTAGAGTGTGACAGTTTCTAGGTCTATACTTGTCTTTCTTGACCTTGGAATTTTTGCTGAAGGCTGACCAGTTATTCTGACACATTTAAAATATGTGCCACAAATCTTCGATGAAATTTTGAGTATTTCATACCAATCTGCATGTGTTCTTTTGTGAATTGTGTGATTGTAGATATCAGTGTTTTAGTGACTTTCCATAAAATTAGTAAAGGTCTCTATTAAGATAGTAACACAAGTTACTGTATTTAAAATATTTTCAATATGATTATATCCTTTAACATACACATAGGTATTTATTTTGATTTTATTCTTCTTCAGTTTGTATACATTTACCTTGACTTTTCTTGTGATGTTTTCCCTTACATTTAAATGTAAGATGATTTCTCATCCACAATTCAAATATATAAATAAATATTTTAATTCATTTGTTTTGTAGTCTGATTCTTTTAGGGTATTTAGTCATTTATTTTGAATGTGATGTTTTCCTTAGCCAAGTTTAGGAAAGTTGTAAGTTTAGGAAATTCATCCTTAGCCAAACACCAGAAATATTCTCATGAATTTTATTATTTTAAAATATCATACATGGGGCTGGGGATATAGCTCAGTGACATAAATGCTTCTCTGGCAAGTCTGAGGTCATGAGTTCGATTCCTGGTTCCAATGTGTGTGTGTGTATATATATATATATGTGTGTGTGTGTGTGTGTGTGTGTGTGTGTGTATTAATTAGGAATAAAAGCATTAACTGAGGTTTGTAGTATGTACTCTTAGTACAACTGTACTTTTTAGTATGCTATCGTACTGAGATTAAAATGTTGCTTTCCCAGTAATCAAATTTGGTAAATAATTTGACTTTGTGTATTATTTTCATTGATTGACATTACCTCATTTTTCCTATATGATGTATGTTTATACTCTAAAATCTGTTTATAAATTTCTTTATTTCATTGATCTTTCTGTCCTATATTCTTTCACTAGTAGATTATTTTAATTATTGTGGCTTTATTATGGTAAGTTTGCTGTAATTACTTTTGATTTTTCAGAATTTCATCTGTTCTTTTTTACATTTTCATTTATAGTCATTTTTTACATATTCATCTATATAGAATCATCTGGGTCAGATCCAAAAAAAGTTGATGGCTGTACTAATTATTTAGAAATTTATATCCCAGTGAAATATTGTAGTTTCCTCATGTAATTATCACACACCATAATGTGTGATTGTATTTTTAAAGTTTTGTCTGTTGATTATTTAGATTTTGTGTTTTCCCATTACATATTTAACTTGATTATTAAGAGAATATAGGAAGGCTAAATATATTTTATATAATGGTGAATTTTTATACAACTCCTGACAGGAACTCTTACTAAGTCTAATATTTCAGCATGTTTTCTTGGCTTCTTCAAATAAGGATAAACTGTTTCCTCTTTGTATATAAATGATCTACATATTTGTTCTTAGTGAATAGAATTTCCAAAAGAGGTTTAAGTAACAATATGAATAAAGACTCCTTTAATATCTACTCATCAAGTACAATTTTATATAAATAACCCAAGCTATGTATCAGATAGATTAATAAAAAGAAAAAAAAGGAACATTTCCAGTTTCCTATTGACATTTCTGAAGATTTTCAGTTGTGCTGGACTGATGACTGCTTGATCTGTGAATATTCAGTTCTCATCAAATGAGATTTTCACACTAGGGTTACTTAAGAGAGTATATGTTGAAAAATGTAATCTTTAGAAAAACACTGAATTTCTATGACATCAAATCATCTTTGTAATTATCAGCAGGAGGCTGAGATTAAGTGAGAAATATATCTTTGCCTGAAAGACGTTATGTTGAATTATAGTGGCCTCAGCTGTTGAAATAATAAGCTTCTGTTCATGGCATGAGAGATCCACTAACTCATGCATATTAGGTACCAGCAAGATGTGAGACACACGACAGCCAGTATTACCTATCACTACTACATTTTGAGAAACAATTAAATGTTTACTCAAGTCAGCATGCTGAGAGTTGGCAAGGGACAAAGAGTATTTTAAGAGGCTTGTAAATGTTTTTGTGAGTCATTGGTAGTTTCAGGTTTTCTACCTCCAATTCCTGGGAGTTTCCAGAAGTTTCTCCTTGGCTTCCTTCATACTTTTCTCCCTAGACTTGTTTGGTCCAGGCCCAGTCACATCATCCTTTTCTTCGCTCAGCTTGGGCTTTTAACAAATAGACTCCATCTTACAAATGCCTAGGAAACTCAAATAAAAATTAAAACAATAGTAAGTCATGATGGAGTGCACCTTTTCTCTCTGTAGTTTAAGAATCACTTAATTTTGATTAATTCTGGCAGCATGCACCGAATGCCTATCCTGTGCCAGGCACTCCTACAAAGTTAAGCTATAGGGTGGTAGCCCCAAAGACCTTTGGTATGAGCGGTGGCTTCTGATCTGGGTACAGCACTGAGAGAGTAACTGCAGTGTGGAAATAGCGGGCCAACAACCTCCTGCTCTACTTATGTGTCAACTGAGAAGAAGAGAGAGGATTTCCAGTCTCCCGAAATGGCTGAGAAGTGTCATTAAGCAAATGTTTCCTTGTCCTGTCCACTCCTACCATTCCACCAGGCCCTTGAACCTGTGTGTTCTCTGGTAGCATAGGACCCATTTGGGAAATGGTCACCCGTGTTTCCTTTGAGCTGTCTGGGGTTAGAGTGCAATTAAAAATTATGACCCAGTTGAGGATAGCTTTACTATTTTTCTTGTTAATTATGGTAATTATCTCTCCAAGAATAAGGGTAATGTTTGTTGTCTTTTATTGGGCATGGTACTGAGAAATTTGGATTCCATAGATCATAGAGACCAAGAATTTGTTCTGCTGGAAATGTGCAGAAAAAGCACACAAGATGACAGGAGAGTGGATATAAAAAAGAAAACAGCTCAAAGGAAAGGTCAAAGTATCCACAGAGAAGGTGGTGGCGACCTGGTCTTAGGAGTGCAGTCCATGGCAGCAGACAGGAGGAAAATCCTCAGACTCTGCTAATGAACCTCGTGCTTGCAAAGTGCATGTACCAATCCTGGTGGGAGGAGCATCCGGGGAAATCCTGACTAGGGAATGATGAATGAAAATGAAAAGCATATGAGTTCATTACTCACTTAAGATTCACTAAATATTAACAGTATCTAATTAGAGAGCTGTTTTATCTTATTTTAGTGACAAAACAACAAACGTTTATAAGCACTTGTGGGGATTAACTAATGATCTTCTGTATGGTCTGATATTTCATTATAAGGCCATAACTCCTCTGAGTTCATTCTTTTTAGGATTAAAAATACCATCCCTCCTATTGATTGAGGATGGATTGTTGGAAATGTCATGAGACGAGTTGAAGTTGGTACCATTGCTGCTGCGTGCTCAGATACTGTTGTGCAGATTCTGCTTTTAGAGATAAGTGATGGGATTTAGTAGGCAGCACATCTTGAAATCATAGGCATCACAGCCAAACTGCCTGGATTTGAATTGTGGTATAACTTGTAGCTCTATTAACCCGGGCAAGAAAGTTTACTTTGCAGTTCCTCATTTTTTTCATATGCCAATGAAAAGTGGCAATAATACCTGCTTGGTGAAAATTGTCATGTGGTTTAAATGAGTGCCTACCAATGCCCAAATACAGTGCTTGCTGTGTAAAACAGCAGTAATGTTTGCAAGTCACACTAAGTTTAGACAGCAGCTTACAGGACAGTGTCCCTGTGGTTCACCACCCACTTTTTACCTTATTTTTAAAGATATTAATAAAATACATAAAAAAGATAGTTTTGTTACATGTAATTAACTGTGTTATGTACTTTATATATAGCCAAAGAAAATTCATCTTCATCTCAAATTCATCCTTACTCAAAACAAATGGGGTGAGCAGGTGGTGGGTTGGATGTGCCCAGTAGCTGCACATACCCACCAGATATCCACTGAGCTCTGCTAAATACTATGCCTTTCACGATTCAAAAACCATACAAGGGGTATAGACTGATTAATATGTGTGGTATTTTTATAAGCCCTTCTTATTTCTGCTTAACCCTGAAACAATAAAAAAGGAAGACATCGTCAGAATTCCCAGAATTCCCATTTCTAGATAAGAAGGCTAAGAGCTAGGAAGCAATTTGTTCCATTCTTACACATCATGTAAACACTGAAATAAAATCCTCTTAAACACCATCTGATAAAATGAAATGCTGCAAGTTTCATAAGCTGGCTAAGAAGGCCTTCCTACCTGAAGTGATAAGTTCCCCCAGAGCCTAAGAGATAATAGCTAATTGAAACAGAAAATAAAGTCACGTAAAGTTAACAACTCTAAGAATCACCTTCCATTACTGGAAGGACAATTGTCTGTTATTTTTTGTCTTAAAAATATCCTGTTAATTCAGTTGTGAATTTCTAATAGTAGCTTTCCTAAAGAGCAATAGAGATGCTTTAGTGTTTCAGTCCATTTTGAAGTGAGTCAAGTTCAAAGTGTGTAACTTGATAATGGTTTGAATTCAGTATTTTGGTGTCTTTATAATATTACATCAAATATTGATACATTAAACCCAAGATCACTAAGTGTACCTGAGCAAATTTTTTCTAAAATTAAGTTTATGAGTTTAATTGAGATATACATAGTGATCACATTCATCTAGGGAATTTGTACTTGTATATGCTATATCTTAGAGGGGGAAAGGAGAATGGAGGGAAAGGGTGCAAATCTTTAGCCTTCAGAGAAAGCTTTATTGATGAATTTGGTTTCTTTGCCTCTCGTGTACAGATCTGCACTATCCTTTCCATTGCTAGCCAGCAAAGTTCATATAAAGAGTTAGGTTCTAGTCCTCTCTGTAAAAGTTGGAACATCTGTCAGCACTTGAGCTCCATTCCCAAGACAATGACTGACTGAGAATTTTTTCACTTCTGTACTATTTCCCCCAGCAGACTTTTCAGGACAGTCATCAGTGCAAGCAGCATCAGCTCCACCTGGGAAACTTTTATAAATTCAATTTTACTCACCCCATCCCAGACCAGTTGAACCAGAAACTTTGGAGACAGGGACAATCAGTCTATATCTTTATGATGCCCCAGAGATTCTGAGACATGTCAGCATCTGAGAACCAGTGTCCAGAAGTTTCTTGAAGTGCCCACTTGATGACTGTTGTTAACTCTCTTGGCCGGGAGAGCGTTCAGAGTTTTCCCCAATTCAGAGATCCTCTGAATCACTCACTTCGCAATGATAGAAGCACACATACATGGATTGAACTATTTAGCAAACTGCACTTCTTTGAAGGTGACATGTTAAATACTATAGCACTATTCTATAGAAAAGTAGGGATTTTGTTTTTAAAAATGGGATGCAAAAGAATTTACATAATTTATTATTTGGAATAACACATTTGTAGGATGGCAGGGGATTTAGCTTAGTGGCACAAGCACCTCCCTAGCATGCGTGAGGTCCTGAGTTCAATTCATGGTGCCAAAGGAAAAAAAGGTAGGAAAGAAGTTTTTTTAAAAAAGGAAAGTATAAAAAATTATGTGTTTTAGATTTATACATTATAAGAGTGTTGAAAATCTGTTATAAAACCATTTTTTTTTAAAAAAAAAGGAAAACTAGAAAAACAAAGAGAAACAGATCAACCAACTGAATTTCAATTTTCTAGTCTTAGGAAAATGTCAAAAAACAGACTGCAGCAAACATACATTATTATTTTAATGAGCGGCATTGATGCAGAAGAAAGGCAACAACATTTGGTCTAATTTAGTTTATTTCTCCACCGTATTAAAACATCTGCTGAAATGGTGTGAAATCTCTGAAATTACCCCAACTTTTTTGGTAGTATTAACTTTTCAGAGAAAATGTCTGATTATTTGGAAACAGTTCATGTTGGGTGTTGTAAAAATACAGGTTTCCAGATGTCTGCAGTTTGGCGTTATTTAGACAATGCATCTGGAAGACACTAGCCTGGGGTAAGGCAAAGATGGTAAATTAGAGTCCTGGGAATTGATATTTCCCAAGTGGTTTTGACAAAATAGTTTCCCTTTTCTGGGTCTCAGTGTCCTGTTTTGTTAAAATGAGGGATTTTTCACTAGAATATGCCTAAAAATTCCGCACTACACCATAGCCATCCAGTTTCCACTAGCATTTCAACTGAAGCTCTGTGGACATTACTTTGATTTGTTTTAAATTTTTGAGAGGTCTGTTTCTCCTTGGAAAATGACTTCTTAGGAAGCATTTCGCCAAGGTCAGCTAGGCTTCGGGTGCTTGGGCAGGCTCAAAGCAGTCAGCATGTGTGTGGCAGCCGCACAGCCAGACCAAAAGCAGGAAAAATCACCCCACCCCTGGGTAGGTTCACATGAGAGACCCACACCGTGACCTGATTTAACTTTGCTGTGTATCTGAGACTGATCAGACAGACAAGGCTTTCATGAAGGGGAAAAGTTTTAACTTTTAAAATGAGACCTAAAGGTCAGTTCTTTTGAGCCATAAAAAGGATGCAAGGATGGGAATCCCTTTAAGGTCTCATCCTAGCTCCTGCGAAGTCACTCACTGATAACTCTACTAGGGGATACACTAAGCTGCAAAAAAGTTTAAAAAGAAAAAAATGAACAGTTTCAAAGTTTGGATGAAGATGGAAAACCAAGGCAAACTTGGCTATTAAGAAAATGCTTCCAATGTTCCCCAAAAGAAATAATTTTATTTTACTTTTTTCTCAACTCTGACTTTCACATTATTCGCATGGCTTTTTTGTTCTAAAGCTTATCCTTGATTCCACTTCTAATGCTCTGGAAAGAGCTGATAAAGGTTTTTGAGCCATTATTCTTATTATCACCAGACCCCTAATATTCAGTAGCTCAGACTTTTTTGAAGGCGGCAGCCACTGAGACGGAGAAAAATACTTTGCACTCATTTGACTCCTTCCCACCTTGTTGCACAAGTAAACCAACTCTTAAGCTTCATAACCTCGGCTTGTATCCTCTCTTGCTACCAACAATTATGACACTGCTGGCAGAATTGTCCACTGAACAGGGTTTGTTAAATCTCTTTCTCATCTTTATCATTGGCACACACAGAATCCCTGCCCATCCTAAGCCCCAAAATAACAGGAAACTCGTGTCTCATCCTTGTTATGAACATAGAGAGAAGACGCATTGAGACATACACCATCAAATGTGTGCGGTGGGGAGGTATATATTGTTTTCTAAGTTACATCATGCTTATCATACAATGACTCCCCTCACTGCTTCTTATGGAGACTCCTTAAGGCAATTTAGTGGGGATCATCACTGCTATTTTGTTAACAATGTTTGTTCAAACTAGAAGGACAGTGAGACTAGCTGGCTGGGGTTCCACAAAAGGAAGTCAGACCCCAGGTCATCTGCCTTCTTCCTATATAACTCAGTGCCAAATTAATGATATTGGCATCCTGACATGTCTGGATATGGAGATGTAAGGGTACCCTCATGCAGAAATGCATACATAAATCACTAAATTGATAACACCAAGTATTTTGACCATCTATCAGTTCTAGAAACTCATCTGAACCTTTTCAATGTAATCCTATTATGAAGCTCTAACTGTACTTGTGAAATGGCAGAAATACCTCTTTTTAAAACATGAAAATGGGCATTAATTCCCAGGGGAAAGTGTAGTTAAAAATAACCCTACAGTAATTAATCTCTGTGGCCTCTGAGGACACTGGGAAGGTCAGTGCCCTCAGGTTTTCCTCTCTGCTGTTAGTATAACTAACATTCCTTAAATGCCAGGTCAACAAAAAGTTACTTCATTGAATCTTACCATTTATTCACATGAAAAACAATTTTCTTGGCTTTCTCATGGGAGGTTTTGATCAAGCTGTGTTCCAAGCCCCCATGTATGTGTTGGAGAGGGATGAGTGGCATAGAATCCAGTCATTTCTTCCTACATATATCACAGTAGCAGTAAAATCTGTATATATAGTTTCATAATAGCTTGGGCATGACCGTGTATGGGGTTTTCAGATGGCTTGTTAGAAGGAAAGACAGAACTATTTGCTTTGTCCTGAAATAACTTAGACAGACGAACAACCATCTTCAGCAATGCATACGGAAATACATCAGAAAGCACGTGTGGTTCAATCTGTCCTCCTACCTACATAAAATAAACTAGCAATATAAAGTGATGAGATGAGAAAGATCTGAAGTACTTAGCCTGTATAAGTCTTGTTTTTCTCATCTCTAAAAAGGGGACTGTTCATCCACACTTTATAGTAAAGTTCAGATTAAATATAGTAATATATGTAGTAACCATGAAAAGAACTAAAGTGTTGATCACTGATTTCACCCACAAAAGAATTCGTGGGAATGGGAATCTAAACACTTATTTCCATTTGCCCAACCTCTGTCATTCTTGAGTTAATATGTGTGTGTGTATATGGAGATGTATAAATGTATGTGTGTTAATGGAGATGTATGTGTCTGGAATGAACAAGTCTTGTGCATGGAAACACTTTTCTGCTGCTCTAGCCCAGTGACTGATGTGTTTTGCTTTAATTTCAGAGACAAGATCATTGTCATCAAAGAAAGAAACATCAGGGAGTTTATTGAGTTTTAATGTTCATCTGTTTGTTTGAGAATCAGCAAACAAAGCTTAGCTCTGTTCCAAGACTAACAAGGGCTGTAGCATTAGCAGCTCTAGCCATAGGCACAAGGGGCCGTTCTCTCGGGGTGTGGCTCAGTGGCAGACACATAGCTGGCAGCAAACGTGCTAAGGAGAAGTCCAGAGGAGAATTTCTTTTTAAATCTATTTACCATTATCCAAGCTGCCTTTGGATTTGTTTTGGTTGTTGTCGAGAGTCAGATATATTTACCACGATGTTCCTGGCTCTGTAACATCAACAGACTTCTTGCATCCCATTTGTGCTCTATTTTGCTTCTGGAAATAATATCTTTTTTCAAATACTTCTCAGAATGATTCCCAAACTCTTGTAACTGGAGAATGGACAGTAAAAGTTTATTTTTTTTCTTTCTTGAGAGAGCAGCTGAGGTGGCTTAATTTTATACTATTAAAGAGAATTTCATCACCCCAGGCATGGTTAATTTATGATGGAAAAAGCAATGATATTACCCTACCTATCACATATCACTATTTTCTTGAATACAATCCTTTAGCATATATGGGGCCCCATACCTGACAGAAAGAACAGCTGGAAAGTCACTAAAGAACACATGCAAGGGGACACTGAGATGATGTGGCAGCTTCCGTGATATAGTGAACCCTGACACCTGTCTGGCTTTTGAGCTAAGACCCTGACAGCTCTGTGTGTGTGTGTGCGTGTGTGTCTGTGTGCGCTAGTCCACACATGTGGACCAATTATAGATATAAGGCATTTAAATTAAATAGCAGAATAATAGGAAATCCCACTCATGATGTATATAGTGGATTTTGTCTCCCCCCAGGATGAAAGAGCCATGATTGTACTGGCTGAAAATTGAAGCAGGAAATTGAAAAGAAAAATAGCAAACTGAAGAACAAAGACCTACCCTGTTTCCTTAGAGCTCATCCATCATGTCTGAACTCTATAAAGAAAAATGTACAGGCAGGAAGTAGAATGCAAACACTTTGCCCCTCTGCCACACACACTTATACACATCACCTTCTCCACCCAGGCTTCTCCCAGGGGCTTCTCACTTCAGCAAACTCATTGTTTCCAGCCCTATCCTTAGAGCAGGTGTTCAGGCCATTCAAGAGTGCCTCAGTCATGCTCATGCCTGAAGCTGTTCTCCAAAGGCGCTGATTGATTCTTGGCTCATTCAGAGAATATCCACAAGACTGAGGTGGTGATGCCCTCTATAGGGCCAGCCTGTGGGAATGCAGCCATGTGGACTAAACCAGATCCTTCCAACACCAACTTAGGAGAGATCAGAAAGGCTCAACTACTGTCTTGTGGGGAATGGTTGAAGGCTGATTAAAGGAATAAGGAAGGCCAGGGAAGTTTATACAAAACCCCTAGATCAGGGTTGTTTCTGGTCTAGAGCATTCTGTAATTAACGTGGAGGAAAGCTTCTGGGACAGGAAGATGGGAATCAGTCATTCTTCAGTGTGTACAGAGAGCCAGAGGGTTTCTGAGTAATGCTTGTTATGTACTGAAGCTATCTTTCAAAGTTTTCATATTTGCCTCCTAAAACAGATGAAACCAGTTGTACAGTTGATCCTCTTCCTTGTTACAATTTACAGAACCCATGTAAAGCAAGCAAGCTGGAAATCTTCATAAAGGCTCTCATTGTGCAGCCGAAGTAGCAGACTCATAGCGCGTGGCTTGCCGAGGGTAAAGCCACAGCAGATGTTGCAGGCTCAGAGTTACTGGCTCCATCCATTCATCTGTATTTGCAATTTAGTTTCCCCCTCTTTGCTTGCTAGCATTCGAGGTCTT
The DNA here is from genome assembly GCA_004027595.1 of Dinomys branickii. Taxonomy (NCBI): domain Eukaryota; kingdom Metazoa; phylum Chordata; class Mammalia; order Rodentia; family Dinomyidae; genus Dinomys; species Dinomys branickii. Next base: position 34,336 of record PVLD010007655.1, on the reverse strand, counting down.
CTCAGTCATCAGTGTCAGCTGCAACCAATGGGAGTTCTTTTCCCAGATGGTCGCTGGCACTTTCTAGACACCTTGCTCATGCCGGTTAAGCTTAGATCATCTGGAGCACCCTTTCTTCTTTGGCCGTAGAGACCTCCCATCTTGTGAGGCTGATCCCAGATGCCCTCTGGTTTGCCGAGTATGAATATGGTCTCCCACTTGTATACTTTCTCACATACCCATGTCTCTTGGCCTCCTATCCGCATTTCCCTCAGAGGACATAAAACTTAGTTGGATAAAAAAAGGAGAAAGCAACATCCATGGAGAGAAAATTATCTCACTGCATGAAGACCTGAAACCAGTATTCATGGAGTATTTTAATGAACTGAACCTTTGCTAATCTGCTTATGTAATATGCAAATCACATCTTTTCGCAGAAGTCAACACAAATACTATATTCTTCGTCAATCTTTCCCAACTTCCTCGTCTTTAAATGATGACAACTTAACCTTAAGTGAACTGTTTATTGCCTGTATTTCATCAGAAGTGTTTTTCCTGCCCATTATACAGTGAATCACCAGAAGGTAGATTTCTTCAGGAAAAACAGTAATGAATAAGACTATTTCTCTCTATTAAAGAAATAAGATCAAAGCAGAACTTTATTGGTAACTATCAACACCCAATTTTGGATGCAGTGCACTATTTCATTTGCAGAAAAGCAGAGGTGATAATTCAGTTGAATCCTAATTGAACTTTCTTCCCTTGTGGAACATTTTCAAGCCATTGGCATGTGGCTACCAAAACTAATTCCACTTACTTTCTGGACGTGGGAAAGATATTTGAAAACCTAGCAGCAAACAAAGCCAGGGTTGTTAAAATCATCATTTCCTGTGAGAGTTGTTAGAAGTCCTAAGGGCAGATGTTTACAAGGAAAATCTGTTTTCTCTTCGGAATTTACAGGTTCTATTTGTCTCTTTTTCTCTTCTTAACATGTCTACCTTTGGCCCATCCCACGTGGCAAAGAGGCAGACCCACTTGTCCTTCCACAGCTGGGAGCCTCATCACCAGCTGAATGCAGGCTGAGTTTTTGAGTAAATGCCTTTCACCTCATCAGTTTGCTAGCAAATCCTCATTTCTGTATAAAAATAAATGTTAAGCATTATCTACCAGTTTGGGTTTAAATAGAACACTTTTTAATAGTTATCAGGAGACTGCTATAGTTTTATACAGCTATCATAATTAAAAAAAAAATTGGTTACCTATTTTGAGTTAGCTGTCCTTTCTACAGTGTTTCCATGTCCCTCTCCTTTGCACTGGACAATCTGATCACTGTTTTGTTTACTTGTAGCACTCACAGTGCTATAAATACTTATTCTCTTGACATAGATATACATTAAGAAGCATACCTAGGCCCTGTGTACTTGCTATATGTGATTGGTGACTGGGCACAGTCGCCCATGGGGAGCTCTCCATCCGTGTTTCATGAATTGTCAAGAATGTGAGTAACTTCTCATCAGCATCCTATGGAGAACCCAAGGTCTGCCAAGGATTATTAGTTATTGGGACTAAAAGAGATGTTGCTTTGCATATGCTGGGCAGATCGTCAAACTGAGAAACTAATTTTATGTTTTTTTTCTACAAATGAATTCATTGTTTTTAAATCTTGCAAAAACTCTCAGTGTTCTGCAAACAAGTACACAGTCTCTTAAGTGCTCTGCCTGCACAGGACCAATGGAGAACTCAGGCATATCAGAGGACGATTGGAAAACCAAAGGGAGATACCGTGTCCAGAGGTCTGTGGGAGTGTGATGCTCGGGATCTGGTTATTCATGGAAGACACAGCAGGGGAAATGACATGAAAGCTCACCGCTACAAATGACTGAGAAAAATCAGGCGAAACTTTGCAAGGGAACTTTTCCAAGAACACTAAAGACCTAGAATGGAGACAGTAATTAGAACAGAGACAAAGGTGATCAAGGCCTGTAACTGTTAATTTTGATGTTAATCTGAATAGATTAAGTAGCGGTGGTTTAGAAAACAGAAGTATAAGAGTGAGGCTGGGCAGGGAAAGAGGACAAGTTAGAAACCTGTGCATCCCGTTAAGAAATTTGAACTTAATGCTCAGAGTAGCAGGGAGCTTTGGAAAGTTTTAAATGAAAGAAAAGATTGGAGTTGTCACACCCTCTGGTTGTGCGTGCACACGTACACATATGCACACAGGTTTTTACAATTTTGTTGGACTTATACACACTACAAAACTCACATTCCAGGGTGGCATCAACAGACCTTCTTCCAAGATGACGCCTCTCCTTGCCTGTGCTTGAAATTTTCTTGATTCAGGCAATCATAAGAACCCCTACTTTTGCTTAATTTCTCATTCTACTTCTGTCTCTGTTTCTCCAGACTCTGTGCACCTATACTATATGTTTGTTTTAAAAGTTACTAATCAGAGGTCAGGAATATAGCTCAGTGGTGCAAGTGCCTGTCTGCCAAGTGTGAGGTCATTAGTTCTATTCCCGGTACCCCCAAAAAAATTAGTAATAAAGAAAAGTAAAACAACTAATTATTAAGCCCCCTTTCTCTGCATAGCTACAACAATGATTAACATTTGGAATAAAAATGCTTTTTCTTTGGATTTATATAAGTGGAATCATACTTTTTGGTGTGCTATACAATAAGCTTTTCATTTAAAAGGACATAATGAATCTCTTTCATGTTTCAATCAGCAGGCACATAGTAGTCTGTCACAGGAATGCACCTTAATTCAGTACATCCTAATTAGAAATTTTTCTTTTTATTTAATCAGAGCAGAGTTTCTGTGGGGTGTTGGAAATCCTGCTTCACTAAATGAAGATGACATTCTCCAGAAGACTTTTTGGTCTAGCTCTCTGGTGTCTTGGGCTTTCAGCGTTTCTCAGAAACTTTACTAATTAATCAAAATAATACCAGGAAAGCGTCTTCCCTTGGGGAGTTTTTCTGCGTGAGGAAAGCCTTTCGCTTACAGTAAAGCAAAAGGAGACCCTTAGAGGAAGAGGTCTTGATCAAACTCCTTTTTAGAATAAGCCGCTACAGGAGATGGTTTAAGTACCATAAATAAAAACAGATGTATTATTGCAGGATGCCTGAAAGATAATATTTATTTGACTTGAATTTTTTTAGTTTTATCCTGAGAAATTATAACTAAAACCAGGTATTTTAATTCCCATATGATTTGTATTTTTTCTTAGCCTTGTTTCGTGCCCTATTTTAATGTTGCAATGGCTCCGCTAGTGTTACCTCATGATTCTCTCATAGGACATGGGTAAAAACACAGAACACCTGAATTTAGTTTGCCAGCATCGTACTTGCTCAGATCACGGAGAAAATAGCCTACAAATTAAGGGACTGAGTTCTGGTGTAATAGATTTCAGTGCCAAGTCAGATGTGATTATTATTTTTGCTTTTCTCAATTATAAATAAAGTAGTTGATGGAAAACTCACTGATCTTTTCAGTCTTAAAATACGGTTTATTCATTTGCTGTGGCTGTCATAACAACGTATCATAGGTTGGGTGTCTTCAATACAGACATGTATTTATTTTTTCACAATTCTGGAGGATAAAAGTTGAAAATCAAGGTGTTGACAGGGGTGGATTCTCCTGGAGGCTCTCTGCTGAGCTCATGAATGTCTACATTTCTGCTGGGTTCTTGCGCGGTCTTTCCCCCCTGCACAGCAGCTCTGGTATATTGTTCTGCATCCTGTTCTCTTCTTAAGAGAGTACCGGATAGGCCATTAAAGGTCCAACCTAATGGCTTCATTTTAACTTAATTTCCTCTTTGAAGGTCCTATCTCTGGAGTTAAGATTTTTGTATATGAATTTTTGGGGCAACAATTTAACTCATTACATGATGATGTGTAGGTACTTGCTGAAGGTCTCTGGCATATTAAACGCTTGAAAAGAGTAACCAGCCCTTGCTAATTGGCCTCTGTGACCCTTTATTCTCCTATGAAAAATTAAGATATCCATCAGTCCAGCCTTTCTCTGAAGATGATGTTATATAATTTATGTTTAACTTTTAAGATAAAATAATTGGTGGAAAATATCTTAGGTGTAGACATACCTTCTTTCCTTTAAAAATATGCAAATTGCACCTAGTAATTTACTATTAGCTACTTTTACACTAAAGCTGGGATTGAAAGGGTAGAGTTTAGACTCTCATTCATCTTCTTCCTTTTCCTATATGGTCTCAAGCAACCCCACTTCCTGTAATAAGGATGCAGAAGGTTAATAACTACCACTTTGGGTAAACTTTCCCATAGTGACTTCCTCTGTTCACTTGAGACATGCAGCAAAGATTTAAAAAGAGTAACAGAATCGCTCTGCCTCACTCTGTCCAAGTAGAAGCCAGTGAGAATTCCTCTAATGCTCTGTAGGAATGAATGTTTTCAAATAAAAAAGAACAAAAGCTACCCATTTTAATTTGCAACAGGACCACATGTTCTTCTGGATAGGAAGGCTGGAGGTGCCAACTCCTAGATGGAAGACTTTGTTCTCTAATAATGTGACAAAGATTATTTCTCTTGGTTTAAAATTGAACTTACGGTGGAAGTAAGCCCATTTAAAGTACAAAAATACTGAATTCATAAAATGTGTGTTTTAGAAATGGAAAATGTGGCATTGTGGCACCTTAGTAACATACCTCACCAAGCACACTTTTGAAATGTGAATTTGTGGCCTCTATCCATAGCTGTCAGAACTCAAGGCCAGATAGATACCTGGTTGGAAGGAGGAGGCTGTACAGTCTTCTGCCGCTCAGTGGGATCTTTTTAATCTAGCTGTCTCCCTACTTACCCTCCTGTGCTACTAGTACAAACAAGTAACCCAGATTTTCTCCTCTGAAATCAAATGGACATGTTCCTGGAAAGGTTTTGAAAGATTCAAGTCAATCCACTGCTGTATAATTTTTGTGTGTTTCCCAAGATATAACAGAGTACACACTTAGCTTACAAAGCCCATCCCACGGTGGCCACCAAATAGTTTTACAGCATTCTGTACATCTCTCAACATCACTCTGATCACTTACGCTCCAATAAACTAATCCTCATGCGTGGGGGAAAATTTCTTTGTGCCTTTGGTCATGGTAAAATGCTCTCCTCGGAACCTCTGTTTACTGAAATCTAATCCATCATAATAAGATCTCCAAGAAAACTTTCCAGATCCAAATCTACTTATTGAAAAGTGATTTAGCCTACTTGAATCTTTATAATAAAACTTTTTATTTTTCTTGATGCCATTTACTGGAGTTATCCATATCTCCCTGATTTGTCACACTCATACTTAAGATGAGCTACAAAAAGCAGAAATTATATCAGTCTTCTACCCAGCATTCTACCCACCCAATGCCCAGTACAGGACCCTCATTAAGAGTTGGGCAGGTTGAATTGAAAGGTGGAATAGAGTAGATTGAACCTTGGGGCCAGTAGAAATATATGGTTTATAGTGCCATGTGAAGAAACAGTGGGGGCATTGGGTTCCACATGTGGAAGTTTATAGTGACACCCTTTTCTTAGACCAAACATGCAATTGCTAAACTCTGCCACAATATAAAATTTCAAGGGGTTGGGAGCCAACATCAACCCACAGAGTATGCGAAATTGATGTCAAAAGCCCTGAGTTTTTTTAAACCACCAAATATAATTTCACAGTCTATTTGATATGATTTTCTAGGCTGTTTTTCAATTCAAATGAGTCTTTTCACTTGAACACAGTCCTATGGTTCTCTTTCATGCTCATTAGCGGCCACTTTGCTGCTTTAATTTTGTTTATTCTTGATGGCATGGAGAGGGAACTTTGACTCATTCTGCCTGCCATTGACATTTAAAGGAATGTATTTCAGATGTCACTTTCTTCTTGTTGAACATAATGGACTCTCCATTTTTCTGCTGAGTAATATGTCTTGGCCACTTACACTTTGGTGCATTGAGTACACAGGAAAGTTTTATAAATTTTGAATCAAAGGAGCAGGTGGCATGTTCCCCTTCATCTATCAATACACATGGAGCCCTGAGAATATTTTCAACAATTTCTCATTCTATATTATCTCAAATATATAAACATGGTAGTAAATATATTATACCAGATAATCTGAAAGGGCTATTTGAGTATATTTTGTAACCTTGATATCGCTTAGGTGGTGATTTTATAGTTCAAGTCATTCTTTCATAAAAATTAGTAAGGTGCACCCCCCAATGTATGCATCCACTAAGTAGAATCTCAGAAACCTGGTTAATATTTTGAGCAACCCTGCAGAAGAAAGGAAGATCTTTGATAAAAAGTATTTGAAAATGTGGACAACAGTATCTCAAGTGTAGACTTGGCTGAATAATTGGTTGATCAGATCTCCATCAAGTTTCTTCACTGCACCGAAGATGTCCTTCTTTGTACCCCGACCCCCAGTTATCAAACATACGCTTGCTCAAAACAAGATAATTGGGGCTGGGGATATAACTCAGTGGAATAAGCGCCTGCCTAGCAGGCGCAGGGTCCTGAGTTCAATCCTCAGTACCGCCAAAAAAAGAACAACAACAACAAAAAAAACAAGATAATTTTCTTGAAGCAACAACCAAAATTTATAACCACAGTAAATATTAATTTCTATTTCTGTTATTAGTATATTTCTAGTTGACTAATTTTGAAATATTCCCTTTTTTCAAGAATAAACCCCCAAATACCTTGGCTTACTGTCCAGGATCCTCCATAGTATAGTCTTGTTCGACCTTGTTTTATGACCCTCGGACATCCAGCCCTGTCACATGAGCCAGGTCAGTCCAGTTACTACTCCATAAACACATTGGAGGCACCTCAGAGTCTTCCTGCTCTTGCTTCTCTGTATCTGAGACTGCCATATATTTTATGTTTTAACACCCTTACTTCCTCCCAATTTCCTAGTGAGGAACTCTTCAGGTGACTATGATTTTACATTTTTCTCATTCTACATACACCATGCTGTTGCTTGCTGCTGACTGTCCCATCCTCTATTTCTGTAGAATCCTCATTATTGACAGCAATAGTCTATATATGTCCTCTCGTCCCAACTGCACTGCATTTAGTAAAAGGTCAAGGTCATGTCACATTTATTTTGTGTCCTCAGAAACTTCACATCCAGAAGTTCTTACTTTGGCATCATTTGAACTAGGCACTAACACCTCTTCTCTGGGATAGTGGTGACTAAAATCCACAGTGTGATTTTGTGAATATTTTAATCAAAGATATAGGTTCTAATGATAACAGTGGCACTGATTTTCTGGGCAAATATTTACCTACCTGTAAAATGAAGTGGCGGGGCTGTATGATTTAAAAAGAATTTCAGGATAAGTTCTCTATAGCTATTAGAAATGAGTCCTCATAAAACCAATGCAGGTTTCACAAAAGGAACAGAATGGACACTTCCTGACACGTTCAGTAAACATATTTTTTTCAAATTTTAACTTTCTCAGAAATTCAGACCAGCCAGAACTTTCCGAGATAGGCTGCTCCATAGGCACGGAGAACATTTGGTTTTATATATAACCTGCATATATGATATAGGGGAAAGGAACTCCCAGCCTGCTAGATGTCCAGTAAGAGTTCATGCTCTCTAAAATTGAGAAATGAATTTTAGGGACAGCAGAGTTAAGAGCAGAATATATTTATTGGGGAAAATAAAGCTTCTGTCAGAAAAAGGGACAGAGTCAGAGAGAGGAAGTGGGAGAGACAGAGAGACAGAGCTTGCCCTGAGTGGGCTGCCAAGGACTCTGCCTTTGCTGGGGATTTTTATAGAGCAAATCCATGACATGAGGTGGGTCCAAGGTGGGAAAAATGGGAAATCGCAAGGTGAGCGTGAGGTGAGACAAAACTGTGGTCAACACAATAAGATTGTAATTGCTCAGGTAAAATTGGTTAAATCAAGATCAAATGGGGAAGCAAGTCATGTAACAAGCAGGGCATGAATACAGAACAGGGGCTTTTCCTGTAGGGTGTTGGATTAGTGGGTCTTCCTGGCTTTCTCAAGGTGAGTGATACCTACTGAGGACATCAGTCCTTGGGAGGTATGTGGATGTATTTGTTTTATTTTTTGTCCTGAGGTCTGGCCCACAGCTGGAGGTGCCTGTCTCCCCCACAGTTGGAAGATATGCCTCTTCTTCACTGGCTGCTTTGAGGGTCTAGACCTATCTGATTGCCTATAATATGTTATCTAACTTAGATGTCAATAACACATATGGCAGGGATATGCAGCCTGAAGATTACTCCTATGATTTAATACTTTAAAAGATGCAGATGTGATGCCAGGGAGCTTATGAAATATTAAAAGGTCTCCATCACCAAAACAACTTTTTTAGTAAGATTATGTGGGCATCATATTAAGAGCACCTGTCAGTTTGATGGAGTCAAGATTTGAATAGACCCCAGACTCTTAAAAACTCCTCCTAGAGAGATCTTTGGAGTGAATTTCCCTTTGGCTTGTTCCTATGGTACATTTCTTATGGGAGCTAAAGTGTTTGGAAATATTGTTTGAAGGAACCATCTCCTAAGAGAAAAGCTTATATTTCACAGAAGAAGGTACTATATTTATATCACTCAAAATGTTCAAGTGGTTTAAAAACATCTGATTTACTTGTTTGCTTTTCTTATATTTGTCATACTTTCAGTGGCATATTGTATTTCCTTCATCACTTGCAAAATAGAAGAGATATTCAGTATGTTGGAAATTTTAATGATAGAAGTTGTAACTTCACCAAACCCTAAAGCTCTTCTCAAATCATTTTGTTTAACAACCTGTTTCCAGGGTTATCCTGCCACCCTTACACTGTCCACAGCTCAAGGTCCCATTGATAATGCTATTCCCTGTCTTGTATGTCTCTGCCTGGACTCCCCTTTTAGTAACATGGGTACTAATGGGGAAACAAGAAATAATGCTGCACTTTGATTCCTTGTCCTTGGTCTCCTGTCCTTTTTGCCTGTGAGAAGACTTTAAGGCCTGTAAGTTTGGCACTTCACAGACCAGTGTTTCAGAGGCGTAAAACATGATGAAATAGTTTACCTTCAGATATCCAACAAAAACAATTCCAAGGCTGCATTAAACTATTTCACTACTGATTTTCAGAGGGTACTGTCAGACCAGAAATCCATAGGTATTTAGCATTTTGCTTTCATAGTGGACAAAGTCAAGTGATTGTGACATCATACAGTTTGCGGGTAGAATGTGATCCAGCTGCTGAGGGCTCCTAATGGCTCATCTGATGGCAGGCTTCAGGAAGCTGGCTTTTGACTTTTGTAAAGTGATAGGCAGCTAAAACCTTTTAAAGTATCACCAGGGAAATATAACATTCATTTTCATTTATAATAATGAAAAATGAGGCAAAAGCAAAACATGAATAAATAATTACCACAAAATTACTTTTAAATTATGATGTTTATTAAAAGCAACTCTTGTTTGGGCATAACTTTCTAGTCAGTGCCGTAAATCATTGTGTCGTACTATGTCCTATGAAGAATGATCAACGACTTCCTCACCAGGTCCAAGGCATAGATAGGAACTCACCTCCCAGCCTATTGAAAAATTAAATTCCTATTTGGTAGACACTCAACAAATGATTACATTTGAAGTACTTTCATTTTTACTGTTAGTGTTATAAAGTACTTTTCAAACTATACAATAATACACAAGGATTCATTCTTATTATTAACAAGCTCACAACTGGATTATGCTCACTAGTATGATGGTCACATGGGAAATAAGTGTGCTTCTCAGCTCATATAAAGGAATATTAGATTTCCCCTTATTTTTTTGAAAATATGAAATAAATAAAGTTATTTGTACAATACAGTGATGATAACTATAATCGTTCTGCGATGCTGGCAAAATGGACTATGGCATGCACTTCCAGCAAAATGTTCAAACAGGATTAGAGTTTTAGTTCCAAGAACAGTAGCAGGAAGCAGATGCAGAGAGGTCTTGGCCTAGACTTGCTATTTGGTACCCATTAGTTGTTCTCTGACACCTCAAGGGAGATGGCTGAACAAACACTGCAGAGGTTAAGATTCCCGTTCTCTTACCCAGAAGGACCCTATCCTAGTGCTCAGAACCAAAACCAACAATGACATACCAACAAACCACACGTACTGTCTCACTGGATCCCAGGAAGAGATGACTTGTTCACATTCTATCACTGACAGTGCAGCCTCCTCCGCACCAGCAGCCAGCCAAAATTTGGCTGTTCTTTCCTTAGGAAATTAGACAGTTTACAGATGGCTTTAGGGATTTGTCCTATCAAGCACACATATTTTGAACTTTTTTTTTTTTTAACATCAAGGGGCTTTTGTTTTGTTTTGTTTTAAATAGTCTCTAATCTAAAGGAGCATGTTTAGAATTTCTGCTTCTTCATTTTAGTGTTTTCTTTATCCAGAAAAAAATGGGTTTCCCATGGGGAAGGAGCCTTCCACAGAATGTTGCTGACCAAATCTGTTGTTGCAGTGAGCTCTTGGGGTAGCCTCGTGTGGCAGGAGCCCCTCGCTATCAGTGTGTGACATGAAGATGTAAACATCAGATTAAAACTTCCCTAAACTGTTAGGAGAGCACAGGAGTCTGTTAATCAGGCTCAGGGCCCCAGGTAATTGAAGAAAATTACCTATGAAGTTGCGCCAAAAACATGCTTTCAAGAGACATATTCTTCCTTTCCAGTTTATTCCACAGAGGAAATGTTACTCCTTAGAAATGTCATTTCCTCTCTTATCCCTACCAAATAGCACTTTGAAAGTTATAAATATTTACTTATAACCATGACTACATTTTAGGCTAAAATTCCGTAAGTGCAAAGATAAGTTCATTTTCAGCGCTAGCATGGATGCTTCACTTGTGAATTACTGAGTTTGTCGGAGCTAGTGATTTATAGATGTTTTACCTTCAGACATAGACAGAAGCAAATTCTACCCATTTCACTTACTATGGGCTTATGTTTTTTTAATAAATTGTGCCTTTACTGTGTTCAAAAATTCTTTGAGTTACCTTAGTAATTACTTTTATAATTTATTTTTAAAATTTTTAAATTAATTATATTTAGTGGTGCATTTTAAGTATACATGATAGTCACATTTATCATAGGGAGTTTGTACCTATAAATGACACATTATTATTTATTTTTGAAGTGGAAAAATCTCAAGAAAGGAAATATGACATTCATTCTGATTTACTAGAATCTCCATGTGATATGACTATAAATAAGAAAAAATTAGGCTGAAATTTTTATAAGTCAAAGCAAATGTACAACAGAAATATTACAGACTTCTTACATGCTGAAATTAATTTATGTATTTTCATGAGAAACAGTATTATTTCCTGTTACTAAATTATGGATATAATTTTATACCTATGCATTTTGATATATTTATTAATATAAAGGGTGATAAGGAAAAGAAAAGAAAATATAAAGTCATTTTCATACAACTAATTTTTGACCAGCCCAAAAAGCTGACATTATTATATATAAATGTTTGGGATTTTTTTTTAAGGGGTATGGCTCAGTGGCATAGAGCCTGCCTCGCAAGTGCAAGGTACTGAGTTCGATTCCTGGTACTAAAATTTTTTTTAAGGATTTTTTTTTAATGTATTAAGAGTTCTCACTAAAATTCTATACTGGTCCAGTGGGGAAAATTGCTTGCAACTTATGTTTTGAAATTATATTTTTAATTTTAAGAATATTCTTGTAATAAAAATTTTTAGAAATCATGTATTTACTTCCTTGGCTTTAGAAATGAAAATTATCTGGACTTAGCAAAGATTTGAAATAACTTTGGAGACTTTACCAAGTGATGAAATCCCTAAACTATTTTGTTGCTATATATAGGTTTAGTCTAACGATTTCTTCATTCCTTATCTATTGTAGGAGCTCTGCTAGGGAGAACTCAAATTCTCCTCTGGTTTAAAGACTCAATGTCTTTAGGTTTTATTTACATGCTTGTCACTAAGTAAACAACTCCAGATGAGGTTAAGAATCTCCAGAGTTGCTAATTGTGAAATGTAAGTAAAAGACCATGGCAAAATACAGCACCTCATCAAGAAGTAATGCATGATACTGGATGAGTTCTCAAAGTTAAAATGGTGAATGCAGGAAAGAATTCCTGTCTTTATTGAAAATGTTGGCTTTTGAGTCAAAGAATGGAAATTCCTTGTTTATGATTTGATGTTTTATTCTTATTGTTGAGTCTTCCTGAGACAAACATGAGGTCAAATATATTTGAAGTATACAAAGAGTGTCCTTTGTGGTTTTCATGTGCTTTAGAAATGGATCTTTTCCTTTAATGCACATATTTCATATTGCCTTTTTGTGCTGTGTCCACCTTCTGAGTTGAGAAGCATTAGCATAGCAAGAATGATCCAAATGGAGAGGAGGGGGAAGGAATGGCAAGCTCAGAGTGGAGCAGAAAACAAAAGCAAGCCTGACCTGTACTCTCCTGGTTCTATTTTTCAAAATAAAAGCATTAACTTTGACCCAAATTATTGCAGTGTTTTCCTGCCTGCTCCAAAGTCTGTTTTCCACAAAGCACTTCCAGTTATCATTTTAAAATATGTATGTGATCTTGTTACATCCCTCCTTAAATTTCTTGTATAGTTTTCCCTTACACTTAGAAAGTCATTCAGATTTTTCCATAGCCTAAAAGTGATCCATCCTCTAGTTTCTCAAATCTCCCTTGTTAGTCTTTGTGTTACTTGTGAGACACAGCAAGGCTTTTCCAACTTTAGAAATTTTTCAGTTTACTTACTTTTACATACCCTTTCTTCTGGTAAGCTCATGCCTGGCTTCTCAGCTTTTGGGGTCTCAGTTCAAAAATTACACTGCAGAGAGTTGTTTCTTTACTAATTTATTTGAAGGTGTTCTTCCATCGCAGCTCTAGCCATTGCCCTGAACTTTGCTGCCTGTACCTTCCAGCACTTAGCACCATCTGAAGTTACTTATATTGGTCATTTACTTATTCCCTTCAGTGAGAGTACAAGCAGATAGCAAGAGAGGCTTTTTTTTTTTTTTTTTTTTTTTTTTTTTTTTGCCTTGGGCACATAGGAATTCTCATTGGCTGCTAGAGTGTCTGGTGCAGAGCTGATGCAAAATAAATATTTGCTGAGTAACTGAATGAATGAAGTGAGAAATTTGAATATGCCTGGAGTAATATAGTTACATGTGTTTTCTTGAATATGATGATGTAAACTAAAACGTTTAGGGTATTCACTTTATCTGTGAAAAGTTTCCTTAATGGCAATAGAAGGAAGTGACATTAGAAAGACTGAAGCCAACTCCTGGAGTTATTAAATGCCATGGCACAGGCTCTGGAATCTCTTTTGTGGTCAAAGGATAGCTACTGAAGATATTTTTATAGCCAGTATGTGCTTTAGAAATACCTCCTTTATTACTAGCTATGGAAAATGGTTTTGTGTTAAGACAGCCTCATTCACTCAACAGTTCATGACAGAGTACTTCTGCATTTTTTACTGGGGTGTTGATTTAGTGAGCACACATTTCTTTCTCCCTGCAGCCTAACTGCCACGTACTGTCGTACTTCTGTGCTGCCAGGAGGGAATGTTTCCCTTAGTTCCTCATAGCTGCATTGAAATGACCTAGAGTCTCTTAAAGGCTTTTCTTACTGTGATTTCTCATTTTAGAAGGGACAGTGGCTTCCTTAGAAGTTTGATAGCATCTTGTCCAATATTTGCCCTTTCCTCAGTTGTCCTTTGTTTCGAATTTTATTTTTCTAATGCACAGACTTTCACTCTCTGTGGTTCATTTTAATTATGTTGTAAAAGAAATCTAGTTTGGAGCCTTTACATGCAGTTTGCTTTTGGTTAATATCAATGGAATAGTAGACGGTCCCTTCCTTAACTGAAACCTGCTACTTACAAGGCTTTGGAATAATATCTACCCAATAACTTGACACTGTGTGTAGTATATTCATGTTGACTTGATCTTTTCCAGCCATAGCCAATCTGTGAATTTAATTTAAAATATAAGTATATTAAGCTTTTAGTCAAAAACTGTGGTCTGTTTTATAGATTCTGGCTCACAATTCTAGTTTCATGAACGGATTTAAAATAATTTAAAACCCAGGCCCAGTTCGTGAAGAAGTCTTAGGGTTGAATGGTCAGTCATAGAAAGACCTTTTTATGTATAGGGGTAGGGGTATGTTCCATACTGTACTATAAAGCCAGAGAGCACCAAATCAAAAGGCCAGTGTGATCAAATTTAAGAGAAGGACCCAATGTCTTGATATTAAGTAACTATTTTCAGGAGACACTGAATCACATTTGTCTGTGTTGAAACTCTCATTGTGAAAGATAACTTCAGATATAGTTTTAATAAATGTATTTTTAGTACTGTGTCGCTTCTGGGGCACATTTACATGTAACATACATTTTTATTTATGTGTTAAAGATATTGATAGTTCTTTTCTCTTTTCATGGACACCATTGTTATATCTTCAAAGTAAAGGTAAAATAAAATATGAATTTCATATGGCTCCTAGCTACAGAAATCCTCACTAGACTCCAACAGAGGTGGTATAAAGCAGAGCATTGTGTCAGCGAAGGAACAAGATGATATTGCAGTGTTAAACCATGATTACAGGTTTAGAAAAGTGTCTTTTAAAGAAGACAAGATTCAAGTTTGGCCTGGAAAGGTATGGTACCTTTTTTTGTTACTGGGAATCGAACACAGGACCGTGCACTTGCCAAGCAGACACTGTGCCACTGAGCTACATCCCCAGCCCAAAGGTGTGTTACATTTCAGTACAAAAATAGTGTACACATGTTCACTTGGTCTTTTCTAACTATGTCCAATGAATGAATTGAATGTGAAGATACAGGAACAAAGCCTCTCTAAATCAGTGGAACAGATGGAGCCAAGGCATAAAGTAGGAAAAAGATTAACAAAATATTGACTTACATTCCATCAACTTTAATGTCTGTTGTAACAGAATCAGTGTTGCTCAGTGTAAATCTGTTTTACTCCCTCTTTATAATTTTACCATTACCAGGAGACCACTTTTACCAATCATAAATCCCTTTAAATCCTTAGGACCCTTGTAAATGATGTAGTCTTTGGAGATACAGCATCTACTCCTCATTAAGGGGGCAATTTCATATCCTTGAAGCTGACATATCATTTGTAGGTTATATGCTATCATTCATTTTTTATTGCTTTCCTGATTTCTAAGGCATATTTATGAAGACTGCACAATTAAATCCTTCCAACATCCTATTTAGCAGAGGGTAGTATGCCATTTTTATGAACCTTTATTTTTCTTAAGGGAGAGTTGAAGCACAAATGTTTAAATAACTTGTTCTAGGTTCACTTGGACAATAAATGTCAACCTACACAAAATTTAGAACCTGTTTTTTTTTTTTTGCCTCAGTACATGTATAATTGTCACTACTATATATAAATATTTAAATAATTAATATATATCTATACTGATGTGTAATGTGTGCAGGAAATTAAAGTTGAGAGAACTGAGCTGCAGGATTAGTGTTTTGAGCACCAAAATGATTGTGATTGCAAAGAATTGAGGGCAAAGAATAAACGCGATGAGGTTAGTCCCAGACAATATTTAACAAAAGGAAGCCCAATAGTTAAGAATATGAATGGTGAGTGAAAGTAGGAAAATTTCTACTTTTATTAGACAAAATTAAGGATACAAATGCTTAAAGCAAGTCAGTGTGTATTTTCTGTGGTGAGCGCTTGCTGTTTACATGTTCCTTGGCCCCAGTCACTGTAGACCATAAACCCACTATTTCTTTCTAATTTTTAATCTTTAAGCTAGAGTGTCAGAAGAAACCCAGTTGAATATTATGTCATGCCCTATGATTTCATATTTACTGTTTATAACTGACTTTCATTTCTGGACACTTTGAAATAAGTTAAACGTATATTGCATTTCACAGCAAAAGAGTACTAATGTGAATATCTATTTTTTTGATATGAAGTAAATGTATCTTTCTGCAGCCATTCTCCATGACTAATGCTTAAGTCAAAATATCTTAAATCAAGTGAATTCAATTTCACTCTGCTAATCCTTGCTTGTCCCATGGAGATGGAGAGTGGTGTTAACTAAAGAAGAACATAGCAATGCCTCTGTAGTGATTATTAAAACTTCTTCCTTTTCTATCAGTGAGAATCCAAGTTAGAAGTTCAGCATCTCTTCTGCAGTAGAATAATTTGCTCTGTTTAACTTTTTATCCTTTCCCTCTGAAAGCCTGGCAGGAAAACTGTATCCAATCCCATCCTTTGGAAAATGAGAAAATTGTTTGTACTCTGCTTTTCAGGATTAGTAACAAAATGGAGTGCAAGAAAGAAAAAAGGCACAGAACAAAAAATGTTAAGAAGATGGACTGGAGGCACACAGCCCTGTCAGCTCTTTTGTTTAATTAATGATAAAACAAACATAAGCCTACAGACTCAATTATCTAGAGAAGAGGAGAAAGAGAATCAATTTGGCACAAAGCCTATTTATTTTTGCCAAAGTCAAATATCTGCATATCGTTTCAGGACACATTGCTTATTAACTTCCTGGTACTTAAATATGGTAGTTGAATATACATTAAAGGAGAATATATATATTTCCATGAGACCTTGAAGTGATCTCTTAGTTCCCTGAGATTGATTTACCAATATTTACCTTCATTTCATCCTTTTGTTCCCCCTCTATAGCTTGACCAGGTGGAAGAGGCGGTGCAGGCAGCCCACACGTTCTTCATGGCCAACCCTGAGCACATGGAAATGCAGCAGAACATTGAGAACTACAGAACCATGGCTGGTGGTGAATCATTCCAGTTGGTAGATCGAGAGGCCAAGCCACACTTCGTGAGTTCTTGGGACCCTTTCTTCTATGACATGGGGCTATGTGCTCATGTTTCCTTTGACTCAAACATATTCATGTGACTATGTATCTCACACTGACTTTCAACTTCCATTACCATTTCTATATTTTCACATTTCTCAGATGAAATTTGTAATTATCAGGTTGAAAAAAATGGGAACATTTTTATATTTTAAATTAAAAATGCAAAAATTTCAGTTGAAGTTTTGAACAGCTGCATCCTTCTCCACACCTCAGCTCCTTTTTCACACTTTTATCTTTTTAAAGGAAGATCTAGCTAGGCTGGCCTTGAACTCCTGAGCTCAAATGACCCTTCTGCTTCAGCCTCCCGACTGTGAGAGCATGCAGGTGTGTAACTTTGCACCTGGCTTCCAGCACGTCTATTCACACCTAAGAGTCGAAGCGAATGTGAATTTTTTAGGATCATTGTGGTTTCCTAGCTCTTGTTCTAGAGCCTTGTTCATTGTACCTGTATTTTTCAAATTATATTTTCATAGGACTATAGAATTTTTTAGGAGGAAGTGTTGCCTGACATCGCATAGCAGAAGAACTTTTTTCTGTATTTCCAAGTTTTGTCATAACCATTCTCACTGTGTGGCCTCCATAACTGCAGAAAAGGACAAGAGAAGAGTTTAGATGGAAGGCTTTTTTTATTACTGATTCAATGGGCAAAGGCTGAAAGTGGCTATTTCCATTCACATCAGCTGTTCTGCACTTTTTCCATGGTGCCACTCACAAGTAGAACAACTGGAAACAGTCTTATATATGCTCAGGGTGAATTGATTCGCACCATAGCAGGCTACTGGCTCAGTAAGTGGTAGTTCACCTCCCAGTGCAGTGCTTCTTCAGCTCTCCATACCCTACCTTCTTAAATATCCTTCTGTTTGCAAATGCAGCCCTTTCTGTTTTCCTGTTTCTTTGCAGGAGAGCTACAGTGCAGCAGTGAAGCATTATGAGGCCGATGACTTTGAAGAGGCTGTCAAGTACTTTGAAAAGGCTTTGAGAGAATATTTCAATGAAGATATGGAGTGCCGAGCCCTATGCGAGGGGCCCCAGAGATTTGAAGAGTATGAGTACTTAGGATACAAAGCTGGTCTCTATGAAACCATTGCAGGTAAAGCTGATTTTTCTCATGGCTTGTTTTCTTATTACAAAATACTACATGTGTTCTTTCAATATATTCCAACATTACAGAAGTATGTAAAGTGCAAAAGGCTTACACGTCTGTCCCACACTAACTCTTATTGATAAATTTCATAGTTATAATTTTACCACTGTTCTCCCATTTGTAGATATCTATGTATTTATCTCTAATTCTTTTATTGCAATTTTATAAGAGTAGGGTAATACTATAATAGTGTTTTTTAACATATTTTTTATTTTTGCTTCTATTTTGTGCTTAACAATGAATTGTGGATTTTTTCTCATGTAAGTACAGATCAGTTCATCTTATTGTACTTATTGACTAGGTAATACAACACTTTTTTTGGCATACCATAATTTATTTGACCTGTCTGAATTGTTTCCTTGGGCCTCTGCCAGATCCATTTGCTTCTATTTTTGTGAGCATTGTGCATTAGAACACCAATTTTATGTGTGTTTTACATTCTAATTGCTATGTGTTTCTCTACACTGACTCTTCTCTTTGGGAGTGGGAAAGTTTTCCTTTATTATGACTTACCGTGTTATGGTTTCTGGAGATATGTGCCTTGCCCACTGCCCCCTACATGTGCCACTACCCCTTCTTCTGTGAATGCCCAAGAAGAGTTGTGTTACTTCATGTTGGCTCCAAGGGCAGTTCTTTCCAGATTCTTGGTATTCTGAGCAAAGAAATGGACAAGACACACAGAGAACATAGTAGGAATGTACATTTATTTAAAGTGGAAAATAACGATACTCACAGAGGGAGAGCTAACTGGTGAACAGACTCACAGTCACTGTGAGGATCAGCAAAAGGAGTGCTTTGTATCGGGAATTTCTGGACTGCCTCCTTCCTCATAGAGATAAAGCATTGGAACAGTTGTCCTCTCAAAAACTCACTAGCTTCTCTTAGTTCATTGAAAAGAAAGATTTGTGTTAATATCATTTGGAGAAATTTTCATGCTCATATCTTATACTTTGAGTAACTAAAGATAACAATATTCAACATGTTAACTACTCTTATTTTCTTACTACACTGTTAGGAAATTTTTTTCTACACTGTTAAGAAATTTTTTTCTCTATAAAATAAATAACAGAAAAAAGCAAAATAATGTACACCCCTCCCCGCAAAGAATCCCCCACACAATACAAACTCACTTGCCCTGGTGCCAGAGTTAAACTACCCTAGCAAAAGATTGAATTGGCTTTACACCAGATGAAGATGAAGAATTGAAAACAGCACTTTTCTGACTGGTTCTACATGCAGTGCTCAGGAGCTACAGACTCATTCTGGATCCTATGTCCTGTACATGTGCATGGTTCTCCATGAGTTTGTCAGATTCTGTTCAGTTGTTTGGCATGTTTTGCCCCAGCCCCAAACTACTTCAGCTGCGACACATGTCCCAGATCTGGTCTAAGAAATTGACTGCAAACTTTTCATAGATTAGCATTTAGGGGTTTGTTCCATTTAGTGATATGACAACTCTCACTATGTAGATTTTGTCTAGTTCAAAATTGTCCAGAATTAGGAAGACAACTAGCACTTGAAGTACAGGATGTATTAGAAAAGCATAGTGTTTGAATTTAGAGTTCGAAAAGACATTAAAATTTGGAAGAAATACAAATAGCTACTGAATGCAGTTATTTACTCATGCCTCTGCTTACTAAAGCCCTAAAGGATATCATTTTGTCCCTCTCATTTTGGTACTATTTATATTCTGTTCTGACAAATATTTTCATTCAGATTTTTTTTTGGGGGCATGTGTTCCATCGCTACACTACATCTAGCTCCTATGAAAGTTCTTCAGTTTTCATTCTTTCCTCTACTTTACCACTCCCTGATAAAGAACATACAATTTCCCCAGTACACATTAGAATATGCAATGTCCCCATGATGGACTGACTTTTAATCAGTTAGAGTGGGGACCTGATCAGTGGATATCAATAAACTTCTTTTATTACCCATTTAGAAAAAATTTGACTTGGAAATATTAACAAGGAAAAGGAGAGTTTTGCTTTACTTCTCCCTCTAAACTGTATACATACATGGTGGCTCCATCCTGTGAATGCTGCTTTATCCTAACTAAGATCAGATGTTCAATGCTGATGACCCAAGACACTTCAGGTCCTCTAATGTATCCATAGTGGAGCCTGGAGATTGTTAAGTAAGACAGTCCACATCTTGCTGGGTGTGAGTACAGTGAGATGCTCTCAGTCACTGTCAGGCAGGGTAAGAAGAAAAGATACAAGACAAAAAGAGTGCAGCATACAGACAAGACCGTGAGCCGTAAGGTTGGGGATCTGCTGCTCTGGTCACCCCCGGGAGTAGCTGGTGGTAAACCACTGACTCCGTGAGTCTTGAAATGAGACTAAAAGTGAGTTCTTCCTGGGGTATGGCAAGGGACGAGTGCCTTGGAGCTGGACCTGCGATTGAGGCGTGGCTTTCACAGCCTGCAGGACTCACGCTTGCCTCTTGTCTTCCAGATCACTACATGCAGGTGCTGGTTTGTCAGCATGAGTGCGTGAGGGAACTCGCCACGCGTCCCGGCCGCCTCTCCCCCATTGAGAACTTTCTTCCTCTGCATTACGACTACCTACAGTTTGCCTACTACCGAGGTAAAGCACAGATGCTCTCTGAAGACCTGTGCACGTTGTTTTTCTTTACCACAGCCATCGCAGTTCCCTCATTCATCTCTCTGCTTTCTTATTTTATCAGTGTATTGGCTACCTTTCCTGTGGAGGGGACAGAATACCTGACACGTACCATTTACAGGATAAAATGTTCATCTGGGTACCTGGTTTCAGCCTGTGGTAGGCCGGCCCCAGGGCAGGGGTATGGCTGACAGGCATAGTGGAAGACAGCCGCTCACTTCATGGCCACTGGAAAGCAGACAATGGGACAAATGCCAGAGGAGAGGGGCCAGGGCCAAGGTGCTGTCTCTAGGACCTGCGCAGACACACCCAGAAGGGTGCTTCACTCATCTCTTAATGGAGTCAAGTGGAGTGTCAAGTGGACACTCGCAGTTGAAGGTTATGGTTCTCAGAGAAACCGGAGTTATGCAGCTCCTCCCTCCTCTCACCTTACTGTAGCTCAGGATGAGCAGAGCGGAAGGGGACGCCACAGTGGACAAAAGGCAAAATTTAATAGCAATATTTTTTCCTGAAAATCATACTAGACTGGTGCTTTTCAATTTTTAAAATTAATTTTAATAGAGATCCATCCACATGCGTTAAAGACCAAAGACTGTAAAATCTTCCTTTTCTTCCCTGTCTCCACAACCCAGTATCCCAGCATTCAACCCAGCTTCTTGCTTACTCTTGCAAAATTATATA
This sequence comes from Dinomys branickii, assembly GCA_004027595.1. NCBI lineage: Eukaryota > Metazoa > Chordata > Mammalia > Rodentia > Dinomyidae > Dinomys > Dinomys branickii. Next base: position 13,005 of record PVLD010007655.1, on the reverse strand, counting down.
TACACAGATAACAAGTCTGTACTCATGCTCACAGAAATTTGTTTCCCCATATTTTACACAAAAGTCAGCATGTATTTATACTATTTTCTACGTTTTTTTCACTTTATAACTGACAGATCTGTAGGAAGGTAGACCTATGATATTGTTAAGTTTCACCATTTTATATGGTTCAATTTAATTTTACCAGTAGGTAGAAATCTTCCCCATCTGCTTTTCTTTATATCTACATATTATTTTACTGCAGTTTATTTCAGTTTTCTCTGTTAACAAGAAATTGTTCATAATCTTTTGCTCAACAGCTCAAGCTGGTCATCAACTTTCAAGTGGCTAACATTTCACATATGTCACTTCATATCTATATAGAATTATCCATAGGATAAATACCTGAAAGTATGGTTACTGCATCAAAAAATGTATTCATCTGTAGTTTTGATAGATATTGTCAAATTTTACTCTATAATTGTCTGTTGTTCATAAACAGAGTATATGAATGAAATTTTATAGCCACCAATCCACTCATGAAAATTGGTGCCTTAAAATAGTTTTCACTAAGAGATATTGAGTATCGTTTCTTACGTTTAAAAACAATAGAATTCAGGGTGCAGAAATTGGTCTTAGACATCGTGTTGTCTAATATCTTTACTTTAATGAGAAATGACTAAGGTCACTTAGCTTTCTGACAGGTCATAATTCTCAGGTCATCTCCTCTAATTGCTTTTCAATATTTCTAGCATCAGTGTCTTGTGAAGAAGTCAGTAGTAAAGTATTTCCCTTATAAAATAACAAAGGAGAAGATCAGAAGCCAACATTTTAAGGCTGCTTTGGAAAATCCTCCCCCTTTCAGAAGCAAAGTGTTACTCATTGTGTTGGCACCTGATGGCAAATAATGAATCATGTTCTTATCGTGAGGAATGAATGCAACGGAGTTGGGAGAGTTGCCTAATTGTTGTCATTCTTATTAAAAATCAGAGCCATCTTTGAGCCATCAGAGCCAGTGTATGCATCTGGACGGAACTTCTTTAAAAACAAATCCAGGCTGTGACCTGTTCCCTCATAATAGCTAAATATTTCCAACAGAGAGTTCATAGTTGAAACATTTTTGATTGTTGCTTTTAGTGAGGGGCTACTCTTTAGGTTGATGTGGTGTTAGTGAGGGGTCAGGTGGGGTTGGGAATTCTCCAGAGTATTCCATAAAAGTACCAGTTGACTGTAAACTTAACAGCAATGAAAAATATCATTTTAACATCACTTATACTACTCATACATTGTATATAAAAGGATGCTTCTTTGATGTAGAAGGTCAGTGTAGTTAACCTAAATCAATACAAAAATCAAAATTAACTCCTATAGTTTTGCTATGTATTTGTGTTAAATACATTTGGCACAAAAATCTTCAGGTAAGGACTTTTTCCCTCCAAAACCCCATAACTTTATTCAGGTAAAAGCAGGAAGATTGGGGGAAAAAAAGAAATAAAATCTCACAGAAAATGTAAAATGATATAGGGGCTGGGGATATAGCTCAGTGGAATAAGCGCTTGCCTAGCAAGCGCAGGGTCCTGAGTTCGATCCCAAGTACCACAAAAAAAAAAAAAAAATGTAAAATGATAGATTACAGTAATTCAAACATGTTAGTACTTACAATAATTATAGATTAAATTAACTACTACAGTGTCAAACTATCAGATTGAATTAAAATGCAGCTATATTTTAAAGAGAATAAAAAAAACCAAACAAGATACAGAACTTGAAAACAGGATGATAGGAAATTAACAGTGGCTGTTATAGTGCATGTTGTTAACTTCAAAGGAGTCGTTCAGATTATGAGAAACCAAACTGATCAAACAATTAGGCATTCACTGGTCCTTTCAATAAACCAAAGAAATATGGAGTAGAGACTTTTCATAATGTATGCAAACCATGGAGCACCAAAGCAGAACATAGATGATCTCTTTTCATATCTCAAATACTATCTTTCTTCATGTATATTTCTGTTTGCTCTGCTCAGCCTCACCCTATATTCTCCTTCACTGATGACTAATGCTGATATCAGGATCAATGCCTGTCTTTAAAGTCCTCTGGGCAGAGAACTAGACTGACCATATCCTGTACATCCTTGGCCTTTCAGTTGGGGAGTACGTAAGAGCTTTGGAGTGTGCCAAGGCCTACGTCCTGTTCCATGCCGATGACGAGGATGTGCTAGGTAATGTGGATTATTATGAGAGTCTGTTGGAGGAGAGTGTGGACCCCACATCCATTGAGGCTAGAGAGGTAAGACCAATGTTTCCATAATGTGCTTTTGCGAGAACAGAATTACCGCACTGCCCTTAAAGATATCTGACAATTTAGAAAAGCTTCTAGAACTTCATCCTTTCAAATTGTTTCAGACCAGAAGCATATTTTTTCGTATAGACTAGCTTGTGAAAATATGTTTACATGGGAATGTGGTTTTACAGCTCTGAATATTTCTGTGAGCTCATTTGTCATGGTCAAATGAAAAGTATTTTTAGTTAACCATCTACCATATTGTTACCACCTGGTGTGGGGTCCTTGCCTCTGTCATAAGGGAGGTTAAAGCTGAGCCATTCGGAGTGAATTTATGGGAAAAACTGTATTTGGAAAGTAAGAAAAAGTGATAGTGGATAAATCTCTGACAAAGATCAAGCCAGCCTCTAACAAAGAAAAGAAACTAGGGAAGGGGTTTCCCTTTGAGGAAATGAAGGGGCTACTGGTCTGAGGATCAGACTGGCCTGACAAAGAATGGGAACCACTTTTGTGGGGTGCTGTGGTGATGCAAAGCTTATCCTGCTTGTAGTTTCCCATTGAGCATAGGAAGGCCAAGTCTCCCAAACCCTGATGCTGACTGTGACCCTGACCCTGACCCTAACTGAGGCTGCCTCCAAAGAAAGCACAAATTGTGCTTTTAATGAGTATCAAGTTGAGGGCCCAGGAATGAGTTTATCTTCTGTTCCTCTAATGATTTCTGTGTTAATATTTCTTAGATGTTATTTAATATACTTTCTTCTTTTTCTTTTCCTTTTTCTCCCCGCTCCACCCCACCCTAGGATGCGGCAATGTTTGTGAAACGTCATAAACTTGAAGCTGAACTGATAAAATCAGCTGCAGAGGGTCTGGGATTTTCATACACGGAACCAGTAAGATCAAAATAGAAACATAAAATGTTCGTTAAAAGAGTCTCTCAGAGGAGTTATTTAAGGTTTTATTCCCCACCCCCATTGGTTGAGAGTCTCAACGTCCAGCTTGTATGAAAAATTGAAGAGGAAGGGTCTTTCTTCAGTATATGAACTTTAAAAAGTTTTAGTAGGTGGCCATCCCTACCACTGATCCAAGGTCAAAGCAAATATATTGGACAGAAATATTTAAATGCAATTCATTTGCCTCAGCATTATTGTGTCACCTCACATTTGGTATGAACACTTCATATTTCCCGGCATGCTTGTTTGTTTTCTGCAAAGTAAGGAGACTTCGAAGGGAACAAAGTCAATCGCAGCACGTCCCACTGCCCTCCCTCCACACCCCAGGCCACCTTCTCACCATTCTTCCTTTGGACACAGCATTTACGGAATTAGTGCCATGGTACAGACAGATTTGTTTTCTGACTATTTTTTTTTTTTGTCTAGGAAAACATAAGTCATTTCTGTGTTTGTCCAGCTTTTAAAATTATTTCTGACTGCATACATAGAATTGATGTACCGTAACTCTTTTTCTGCTGCTGGATATTTCAATTATTTCTGTTTCTTTTTTTTTTTTTTCTTTTTACCATACTTAATGCATTAAGCACTTTTTTTCTTTCTGTTGAACAGTGGCCTTAGACTAAATTCCAGTAGAATTTCTCTGCCATCAAAGGATATGAGGTTTTAAAATTCTCAAAGTTCAATTGCTTTTCCAGGGACAGGTTTCTGATACCTTCACTGCTCCTAAGTGTTGCGCAAAAGTATCAGTTTACCATCAACTTTGCATCAGTAAAAAATAATGTTTTAAAATTACTTATATTACACTGTTCTTCCTTCCGTCCTTCCTTCCGTCCTTGCTTCCGTCCATCTTCCCTCCCTCCCTTCCTTCTTCCCTTCTTTTCCTCTCTCTCTCTTCTTCCTCCCTCTCGTTCCCTTCCCTCCTTTCTTTTTCTTTCCTTTTCTTCTCCTTCCTTTTGGTGTAACTGGGCATTAAACCCAGGGCCTTCACACAGAGCTACACCTCTAGCCCCCTTTTATTTTGTATTTTGAGACTGGGTCTGTCACTGAGTTACTCAGGCTGGGTTTGAACTTCCAGTGGTCTTGCGTGAGCTGCCCACGGTGCTGGGATTACAGGTGTGCACCACCACGCTCAGCCTTACTTTTCTTTCTTGAATTACCTGGACGTGGAGTTTATTTTGTCATTTTTCTTACGTATACTATTCATTCATTGGCAGTTTTTAAAGATTTGGTTAATTTAAGGTCATGTGTCTGGTGTAACACTTCTATTACATTTGTTTTTATTTATTTTATGACAAAATTGCATTATCCCAAGAGCCTAGAACATGTCACTTTTTTTTTTTTTTTTTTTTTTTTTTTTTTTTTTTTTGCGGTACTGGGGATCGAACTCAGGATCCTGCGCTTGCTAGGCAGGCGCTTATTCCACTGAGCTATATCCCCAGCCCCGAACATGTCACTTATTCATTTGAAAATCTTAGACAAATAATTAAGCTGAACTTTTTTTTGTTCTTAGTTTTGTCGTGACTGAATGATGTTTCAGGTGTCTCTCAATAACCCATTTCCAGGTCACTGTCGGGAAGTAAAGGACGATGCCCAAGCCAGTTCCATACTGGTTTTGCTCCATTTTGCCTTTCTCAAAATTGTGTTTAGCTCAGCCTTCTTTTCATTAAGTTTTTAAGTAAAACATACATTGTGCTTTGATGTAAGATTCCAATGCCTAATATTTTAGGTCTTAGACTGCTTTACATGTACTTTTAATCTATTTCTATAAATGGTGTGATAGTAACTGAATTACAAAAGTTTCCTTAATTTAATGCAGAATTACTGGATCCGATATGGAGGACGACAAGACGAGCATCAGTGAGTTTTCCGTTCAAATTTTTTGTTTCTTTTCCATGAAAGAAATACAGAACATATTATTAGGAACTTAGCTGTATGACATTGGCACAAAATACAGTGAACAGTTTTGAGCTGCAAATTCAGAGATCTATGCCCTGGTCCTAGCTATTCCTGTCACATTTGTGTGACCGTAAGTGATCATCTTTTCCCCTGGGTCTCATGACTTTTCCTAAAATGAGGGAGTTGAATCAGTCGAATTAATTTGGATGCTAATATTATATTATTTCAAGTCAGAGAGAGTTGGATCCTGTTTTGTTTGACTTAGTAGAAAAAAACTGAAATTTTCTTGTGATGGTGAATTCCTTTTGCTATATGTACTTGAAATTAAACAGTTCAGAAAGTTTTTTGTTGTTGTTGTTGTTTTTTTTTTGCGGTACTAAGGATCTAACTCAGGACCTTGTGCTTGCCAGGCAGGCACTTATTCCACTGAGCTATATCCCCAGCCCCCCCCTTTTTTTTTTCAGAAAGTTTTATGTGAGGTAAATATAAGGTGTTACTGGCTCAAAGTGAGAATTCATATTTTTAAAACAATGGAAGTAAATTTGCTGTATCAATAACTCAAACTCATAGCATGTTTGAGTTATGTGTATTTCAGATCACATGGTCTAGTTCATTTTCAAGCTGGGAAACAGGCCAGGTTGAGAGAAGAAACTTAGACCTTCATGAAAAGGGCCTGGCAGGTCCAGTTCTTACTCATAATCTTCAGATCTTTCATTAGTTTTTAAGGAGTTAACACTGGGGTAGTGTAAGGTTTTTGCAAGATAATAATGAATGTACGTGCATGTTTTGATCTGTCCAGTCTGTGTACATTGAAGGCAGAGCCTACTTTCATTTGTGCATTTGAATTGTATGACACAAACCTATATATTCTTCTAAGAATAGCAAAGAACTATAACATTAGGGCACACCACCTTATTTCAAACCAATAGTTATTTAGTGAATCATCCATGCTCAAGGTATAGTACAGTATTTGGGCCCTGTGAAAATGAACATGGTCATTTTTTTCTTATTCCATGGCATGATAGTCTAATGTGCAGGTAAGCTGCTGAGGTATACATGCAATTACTTGTACTGGATGTTGGAAAAGTATTTAGAAGAGTGAAATGGAGCATGATCATTGAGAAAATAGAGAATTTCACAGAGGCAGGAATATTTGATTTTTTTATTTTGAAAGCTAGATGGATTTGTGTACAGTATACACAGATATACACCAGAGAACCATGGGCTGATGGGATATAGTATATTTGCCTTTAATTATCTTGATTCAGTGAGAATTTGTGATTTCAATTTTTTGAATGGATAGGGTACCTTCAGGAGTGAATGTGGAAGAGGCCGAAGTTCATGGATTGTCGGTTGGAAAAAAATCATCACCCAAGATAGATCGAGATCTAACAGAGGGTAAGTTCCTGTGTATTGTGACACTTTCAAGAGGAGAAGAGGGTGAGTGGTGAACAGTTCTTATCTAAATCAAGACAGAACACACATTTTCTGGAAAACAGAGTGAAGCCTAATCTAGGACAGTTCATCTTTCTGAAAGGAAGGCTTGCAAGTAGAATATCTCAGATTTGTGTATCTTTGCCAAAGTGAAGCAGATTCTCCCCCTCATCTGTGCCCCACAGGAGTACTGAGCTAGGCAAGGACTCTGTGGTTGTCCCATCCTGAGTCAAATTCCAGAGGCATAACAGGGTCACGGGACTGACTTTTCTCATGTACTCAGTGCGGGCGAGGTAACATGGGGTCTCAGCTTTTCTGAGAAACGAAGAGAAGAGATAAGTCCCATGAGACATTTTGGTTCACCTAAGATATTTGAAGAATATCTTAGATATTCTTATACCTGGGCAATCCTTTGAGGAAAACTATATTATATTTTAATGTCTTTTCCGTGTGGGGAATTAAACCTAGAGCCTTAAGCCTGCTAACGCCTGGGCTCTGCCACTAGGTTCCGTCACCAGCCTCAGATCAGGCTGATGGAGTTGACAGAGGTGTGGCAGGAGCTGTTGTACACTGCGTCTTAGCGAAAAGGCTGAGGAGCGACGGAAGGAGCCACTGCAGGTGATAACACAAACAGAGCAAAGGCAGAGAAATAAAAACAGCAGCACATTATGTGCCCATTCGTGTAAGATCAAAACTGGTGGAACCACAGGCGGAGCATTGCCAAAAGCATTTGTTAAATAGAGCCAAATGAGGGAAAAGAGAAAAGAAAGAATGAAGGAAGGGGATATAAATATCTAGATAGATAGATAGATAGATATGATACATAGATACATACACAGGCAGACAACTGGGATAATTATACTTCTGATGTCTATTGGTTTATCGAAAGGAATAGTTAATGCTTAAACTTTTTTTCTTGACCAATTTTGTATGCTTATATCTGGTAAACTGAACAACTAACTTGAAGACAATAATATGCAATATGACAATCATTGATGAATTCCTACCATCTTGTTTAGTGAAGCTCTGTATCGTTTCTAATTTTTTAATTACTTTTTATTCTCTTTAATTGTTTGATCAATCTTCTCTTCTTAAATCTGGTAATCTGAGCAACTTCATTGAAGACAACAGTGTGTAATATAACAACCACTGTAAATTCCTGTCATCTTGTTTTGAAATCCTGTATCGTTTTTATTGTTTTTGTGTCATTGTGTTTCTTTATTGTTGTTGTTTTGTTATTTTTTCCTCTTTAAAATAGAACCAAATAATATTATAATAATGAACTATTAGCAATATTAGTAATAACAGTAGTAATTCTTGAAACATTATTTCTATATCTTTTGTAGTGTTTCAAGCAAATTTACATTCAATTCCTTTTAACACTAGTGGCCTTGCATATGCGTGAAAAGGTATAGTTAATGACTTTGCTAGAATCGCACAACTCATAATGTGCTGGGCAGGCATTTGAACACAGACTTTGGAATCTACTTCCCATTTTCCTCTTCACCTGCTTCATGGAATGTAAACAGGTCTATCCTCAAAGTGTAGCCTCTAAATTCAGCCTTCCCTGGGGTCTATGGCTTATATATTAATGTCCACTCCCAGAACCTCTGGAGGTCAGAGGAATGGCTTGAGGGTGGTGACTGGATGATGAGGTTGTGAAGCTGATTTGTGGGTAGGAGGTGGAGTCTGTTCAGAAGAGAGACCGGAAGGGGTGTGGCCGGGCAGAGTTTATCCGCCCCCCCCCGGCCCTCTTTCCTTCACTCTTTCTGCTTCCCTGCCACCAGGCCCTGAGCCACTGTCCTCTGCCAGCCCCTCTGCTGTGCTGTCCTGCCTTGGAGCCAGACCATTACACACCGAAGCGTGAACCCAAATCAGCCTCTTCTCCAAGTTGCCAGTGTTGGGTGTTGTGTCTCAGAAACAAGAAAGTGGCTGACACTGGGCATCCATGTAGGATTGGTTCTGGGACTCCCCAACTTCTTAGCATGCCAAAGTCCAAAGATGCACAAGTCCCTTATATGAAATGGATTAGTATAGAGCCTATTCATAGCCTTAGGTGCACTTTCACATGTATAAATGGCTTATAATATCTAACACAATCTAAATACTATGTACATAGTTGTTATACTCTGCCATTTAAGGAAAATAAGGACAGAAAAGGCTATAACATACTCAGCCCCCACTCAATTTTTTCAACTATTTTCAATACGTATTTGGCTGAATTTATTGGAGTAGAATCACTGATAGATACCTTTAATGCAAGATATGAAGGTGTTTTTAAAGCCTGCATTGCGAAGTGCAGTACTTGTCAGCATATTCCTGCAGCTGATTTGAAAACTTCTGGCTCTCTGTGACTTGTACATTTCATAGCCCTTTCTGTCCTTAGCTTCCAAGTCCATCTGAGCAGTAAACAGGATAATACGCTCATCACATCTGACCAAGACCTCAGTTTTTTAGCCGCAAACCCCAGGCAATTTTACAACAGCCAGAAAGGTTCACGGTCAGCCAGAGTGCATGTTGGTTTTTCAGCTGAGAAATCACCCAGGATGAACGTGCCAGTAGCTCAGCACTTTTCCATAAGTATTTGGGAAACTCCAGGATGCTTGCCAGATTCCAAAGCGTTTTTGGTTTTTAGGGAAACTCATGTGCAGCAGTTGACTAAAAGGGTTAGAAAGAAGGGTAGAACAAAGGACTGCATGTCATGATATGGGGGGTGGGCTACAAAAACCCATCCTTTCTGCAGCTTTCTTGATTAAATGGGCCAGGGGCTTCTCTGGGAACCTCCTAGACTGAAGGAAAGAAAAATCTAACCATGTTTTACACAGGTAATCAGATTGTTTTTGTTGTGGTGGTGGCGGTTTTGTTCTGTTTTATTTTGTTTTGCCTCATACTCCAAGCAGTGCTTCAAGGAATACCCAGTTGGTGCCACAGGACTGGATGAGAGTTTGACAATCCAGACAAGGAGACCAGGGGGGCTGTCAGTCCTGCAGGTGGAGGAGGGCTCTGCCCCTCAAGACCGCCCCCAATTCCCACAGCAGTGTACTTCTGACTGGCCTGACTCCCAGCTACAAGCGGGGCTCTCATGACCCTCCCTTTGAAGTTGGTTCGTTTGTAGAGCACTTCCCAGAACTCAGGGAAGCACATTTACCAGTATATGGTGAAGGACTTTAGAAAGGGCATAAGTCAGCATCCGATGGTGAGGTACACAGGGCAAGGTGTGGGGAAGGGGGTGCTTGGGTGTTGCCTCTGGGGAAAACACATTTGCAGCATTGTGTATCTCCAGCAAACCAAGAAGCTTATCTCCTCATACTCTTCAAGAACTTTAGAAAGCTTGCTTTCCAGCCTTCCACCCCTCCCCAGAGACTTCCGGGCAAGGACTCAGTCATTTCAGAGGGTCTTTCTGGGTTCTAGTCCCAGTGTGAATGTGACCAGGGCTACCCCTGAAGTCACTTCTTTAACATAAACTCAGATGGGAGCAAAAAGGACTAGTTATGAATTAAAAAAAAAAAAAAACTATCTTCCAGGTAATTGCAAAGGTCCCCAAGGCTTTGAATCAGCAATAAGCGCAATGACCAGATGTATTTCTGATGGTGCCATAACCGGAAAAGCTTTCTAGTCACTATACATCTAAATATGAATTAAATGAAAAACAGTGGCGCGTAAAAAGTTCCCAATCAGAAAACACTTTTATATGCAGATCTCAAGGAGAGAAAAAGGTGAAGCATGTGCCACAAAAAGTTCTTTTTTACTTTCGCCAAAGAGAGTGTCTTCTGTGCTGCTTTCCTAGTAGCAGGTATTAGAGCTGGAAGTGGACAGCTCCGTAACGTGCCGGTGAGAGTCACTGGGGGCCACATCCTGGGTGTTTAACTGAAGAGGCTCTGCTGCTTCTTCATGCTTTCCCCCACCCCCTATTTTTCCAAATGCCATGCTGAACAATGATGCTAGTTTCATTGAGGAAAAAACACTGAACTTGGAATCAGTCAGCTCACTTTTCAGGATTGTAGTATTCTCGTGGTCTGCACACTGCTGGGAATTGCAGCCTCCTTGGACTCAAGCTCCTTTTCTGTATGTGAAGGATGATCACTTTTTGAGATGAGAACTGTCTTCTGTAAACTGTGAGAGACTGTGCTCACAGCAGAGCATCTTGGCATGCAAGATCCTCTGATCCCCCGATCCTGTCTTGTGGGACGTTGTGATGTTTGGAGAAAATGAGTGTTCTACTCATGAACCACAGGCAGTGAGCACAGAGGAATATACTTTCCTAGATGACCTCTCTTTGTTGCTGCTGGAGAGCGGGAGTCAGGCACATACTTTATGAATGAGAGAAAAATTAACTTGCTTACATCTCGCACTGTGTTGAAGAGTTGGCAGAAACCATAAAATCAGACCTCAGGAACCACAACCTATTGGACTGAGTTTTAATTTTAATGTTTCCCTCTGTCTGGTGTGTTGCTAGTCATCTGCCGGCTGACTTATGAGTAACAATTTCTTTTCTTTTTTGATGCAAGGATGGGTAATTGATTTTATCAAATGTATGTGTGGGAAATTTGTCAAAAGACGCTATGCTTATTGATAACCATAATAATACATGGCAGGTGGGTTTCTAATACAGACTCTCCCTAAACATTTTGGATCTCAATATTGAAGATCCCATGTTGTACTCTTCCTTTACCTGGTCACTGGGAGTCTGGTTACGGGAAGTGTTAATATCTCAGTATTCCTCTCTATGGTACCCTTCATTGTAAATTGAGATTCTTCAGTGGGAATTAACACAATATTCCAGGCATCATTAACTAATTTAGTAATAGTGATTAGAAGAACAATAACAAGTACGTATACAGTGCTTGGGTGATAAGACTATTTCTAAATATTTCCATCTGGTAAATTTAAAAATCATATTTTAAAAATAAGCTAATCATGTACAAAGAGATATGCCCACAAAAAAGAAAACAAAGAAAATCTGGCAAAATACAAATGAACCCAGTTTACTACTGTACGCCCTGTTTCTCCATTTCTATTTGAATTTTATTGCAGTAAGTGCTTTTCAGTGAACCTACTGGTATCTGGTCTTTCTTGATGAAGGAATATTTCTTTGTATTTCTAACCTGGAGTGACTAGGCAGTTCACTCCTCAGCATATCTGAAAGAAGGTCTATGTTTGATTAGGATTCCTAATTAGCTACAAAGATTGGAGCAACTTTTCCCAAACTGTATTTTGTGTTAAGAGCTTCTGGGGTGGGAGGAGGCCATTGTTTTGTTTTGCAATACTCGAGAGGGAAAATAAATAACACAGATGCAGAAGTTTACAACACCATTTATCACATCACAGTTTCTATGGGTCATAAGTCTGGGCATGATGTAGTTAATTGATTTCCTCAAGGTGGCTCATGAGGCTTCAGTGATGCTGTCAGTTAGGGCTGGTATCTGCTTACTTTAGTTGGGAAGGATTTTTGCCCAAGCTAGACGGCAGATTTCAGTTTCCGAAGGGCTGTCGGACTGCGGTTCTTCAGTTCTTGTTTGTCATTCAGAGGAGGCCCTTGATTCCTTGCCATGTGAGCATTTCCAACAGAGCCACTTGCTTCCTCAAAGCTTGCGTGCTACGAAGGCAATAGACTCAAGCTACCAGTGGGAGAGAAGCCACAGTTCTATACAGCAGATTTGTCAATGTGATGTCCTGCCACCTTGGCATGCCTTTTGTTTAGAAGACAATTCTCCATCATACCACACTTGTGGGAAGCAGATTGCACAGGGCGTGAAAACCAGAGCCAGTGACCAGTGCAAGCCATTGTAGAGTCTTCTTGCCTTGGAGGAAGAGAGAGCTGGGGTATGGGAAGAAGAAAGGGAAAGAAGGAGGGGGGAAGAAATGGGAGGGGAGGGGGAAGGAGGGGAGGGGAGAAGGAGTTCATGAAGCAGGAATCATGTTGAACTAAGTCTGAGAACTGCTACATCTTACATGACTACTTTGGAGACTCATAAGGCCTCTTCATGTATTGGAAGTTCCAAGTCATTTTGTCAATTTTATTGAAGCAAGTATTTTCCAAACTGTTTCGCACAATAGAATCTGAGAAACATAATATTGTATTTTTCTACTTACCCACAAAGAAAAGCCCAGGCCCTGATGGATTCACAGCAGAATTCTACAAAACATTTAGAGAAGATCTAATGCCAACACTCCTCAAACTCTTCAATGAAATCGAAAAGGAAGCAACTCTCCCCAACACATTTCTGGAGGCAAGTATTATACTGGTACCAAAACCAGAGAGACACCCAACCAAGAAAGAGAGCTACAGGCCAATCTCACTAATGAACATAGATGCAAAGATACTCAACAAAATACTGGCAAATAGATTACAGCGAATCATAAGGAAAATTATACACCACGACCAGGTAGGATTCATCCCAGGAATGCAGGGATGGTTCAATATTTGCAAATCAATTAATGTAATACAATATATTAATACAGT